>BKCP01007959.1:119611-139553 GCA_008636005.1 Striga asiatica | reverse complement strand
ANAANNGAAAAGAAAAACAAAATGAAAACTAAAAGAAGTAAAAGAAAACATACTGAACACAGTGAAAAATCACTGTGTGTCCGGTGGTGGTGGTGGATCGGTATCAGCTCGGCCGGCTTGGCAGTACTGGATGTGCGCTCAGTGGTTTTGGTCCGTCGGTTCCGAAATTCCAATTTTTTTTTTATTTTATTATTATTATTATTTTTTTATAATTATTATAGAAAAACAACACACTTATATAAAAAAACTGACCTCTACAATACTAGCCGCAAAGAGGTCATAGAAATCGGCTAGGGTGTACTATTAGTACGGTGCACCAGCGAACACTTAAGGCGTTGAAATACCTGATGGTCTTTTAAAGCCAGATTCCAAGGCTTTGACACGCTCGAGATCCTCTCGTATTGTGTAAGCTAGGTCGGAGTTCTTGCGCGGTGGTCCGTCGGACTGTATCCTAAAGGGTCCCACGCGTATTAGCTCCGCATGGTCGCTACTGCTACGAGTCGGAAATGTTGCGCATCGGTGATCGGTTGTGTGGAGGAAAGCTCCGCAATGTAGGCAGCGATTATAACGTCTAGCACGACGCCTTTGTGCTTTCCTACTGGTTCCTCCGAAAGGACGGTTGATTGGTTGTTCATGAGTGATGCACTTCCAGATGCGTCGAATGATGTCGGGCGGTAGCGAAGGTTTGGCTAGGTGCAACAGAATCAGTGTCTTGAGAGCTACTTTAGGCATGATCGGTTGAATGTGTGCAGAGATTTTGAGAGTAATGGCGATGGCTTCCTTCGTCGTGGAATGAGATGTTTAAGGCTGTAGAAATCGGACCAGACTTTTTTTTATTTTTTATTTTTTTTTTTTTTTTTTTTTTTTACATGAAAATAGTAAAAATCGTGGGTTGCCTCCCACGCAGCGCTCGGTTTAACGCCATGAGCTTGGCGTGGATACTCTTGTCAGATGTACGTAGGTTCATCGAGACAAATTGCCTCGACATGTTGGTTCCGGTATTCGTCTCCAAAATATGGTTTGACTCTTTGGCCATTGACAGTGAAAACATCTCCAGTAGCCGGGATACGAAGCCGAACGGCTCCCAATGAAAGTACTTTGTCGATTATGTATGGGCCGGTCCACCTGGATTTCAGTTTGCCAGGAAACAGGCGAAGGCGAGAATTAAACAAAAGTACCTTCATACTGGAGGTCAGGTCTTTCCGGACTATGGTGGAATCGTGAATCTTCTTGGCCTTGTCTTTGTAAATCTTGGAGTTTTCGTAGGCCTCGTCTCTCCATTCTTCAAGCTCAGACAATTGCAACATTCTTTCTTTTCCGGCGGTATCGAGGGCAAAGTTGATTTGCTTTATTGCCCAAAATGCCTTGTGCTCGATTTCTACCGAAAGATGACATGACTTCCCAAAAACGAGCCAAAACGGGCTCATTCCCAGCACTCCTTTGTAAGCGGTACGTTGTGCCCAGAGTGCGTCATTGAGCTTGTTTGCCCAATCTGTTCTGGCTACGCCCACAATCTTCTCCAGAATCGTCTTGATTTGTTTATTGCTCGTCTCAGCTTGTCCAGACGTCTGGGGATGATATGGAGTAGCTACTTTATGAGAAATTCTGTACTTCGTCAATAGTCTTCCGAATAGTTTGTTGCAAAAGTGTTTTCCTCCGTCACTAATGATAGCACGAGGGAAACCAAACCTGCTAAAAATATTACTCTGCACAAACTTGATAACCGAATAAGCATCACATGTCCGTGTGGGGATAGCCTCGACCCACTTAGACACATAATCTACACCGAGAAGTATATACTCATAACCTAAAGACTTGGGAAATGGTCCCATGAAATCAATGCCCCAAACGTCAAAAATTTCAAGAGGAATATTATTTACAAGAGGCATTTCATTCCTAGAACTGATGTTCCCAGTCCTTTGACAACGATCACAAGTTCGACAGAATATATAAGAATCTCTAAACAGCGTAGGCCAATACAAACCAGACTGAAGAACCTTAAATGCTGTTTTCTGACTCCCAAAATGTCCTCCACCTGGCATTTCATGACAAAAGATCAAGACATCATTTTGCTCATTTTCAGGAACACACCTCCGGAGAATGTCGTCATTGCCCAATTTGAACAGGTAAGGGTCGTCCCAGTAGAATTTCCTGCACTTCCATTTAAAACGTTTTCTCTCTTGGGAAGAGAGGTTAGGCAGCAAAATTCCACAAGACAGGTAATTAACTATATCCGCATACCAAGGACTTTTCTCAACTTCAAACACATGCTCATAAGGAAAATTATCACGAATATTATTGTGTTCAAAAGATGAAGATAGAACATCAGATGGTACGATGCGAGATAAATGATCAGCTACCACATTTTCCGACCCTTTCCTATCACGTATTTCTACGTCAAACTCTTGTAACAACAAAATCCACCGAATTATTCTTGGTTTAGATTGCATTTTACTCAATAAGTACCTTAAAGCAGCGTGGTCTGAATGCACAATAACTTTAGAACCTAAAATGTAGGATCTAAATTTTTCAAGAGAGAATACGACTGCTAAAAGTTCCTTTTCAGTGGTTGTGTAGTTAAGTTGGGCTCCACCAAGGGTTAAACTAGCATAATAAATTACACGAAGTAATTTATCAACTCGTTGACCCAAAACGGCCCCGACTGCATGATTTGACGCATCACACATGATTTCAAAAGGCAAAGACCAATCAGGAGCAACTACAATAGGTGCAGTCACAAGCTTATTTTTCAAAGTATTGAAAGCATTTAAACATGCCTCATTAAAGACAAAAGGCACATCCTGAGAAAGCAAGTGACACAAAGGCTGGCTTATTTTGGAAAAGTCTTTTATAAATCTTCGGTAAAAACCAGCATGACCTAAAAAACTCCTGATACCTTTTACATTTATCGGAGGTGGTAATTTTTCAATGACATCAACTTTAGCTTTATCAACTTCAATTCCTTTATGAGACACCACATGACCAAGTACGACTCCACTTTTTACCATGAAATGACTCTTTTCCCAACTTAAAGTTAGGTTCGTTTCTATGCATCTTTCAAGGACACAAGATAAACTGTGGAGACAGTTATTAAATGAATTACCGAAAACGGAAAAATCATCCATAAATACCTCCAAGCAGTTCTCAAGCATGTCGGAAAAAATAGAGAGCATACACCTTTGAAAGGTGCCTGGAGCATTGCATAGGCCAAAGGGCATACGCCTGAAAGCGAAAGTACCGTATGGGCATGTGAAAGTCGTCTTTGGTTGATCTTCGGGAGCAATGGCCACTTGGTAATAGCCAGAAAGGCCATCAAGGAAGCAATAGAACTGTTGCCCGGATAGTCGGTCAAGAATTTGATCAATGAAGGGCAACGGAAAATGATCCTTCTTTGTTACGGCGTTTAACCGCCGATAGTCGATACACATGCGCCACCCGGTTGTTATCCGAGTGGGTACCAACTCTTTTTTATCATTTTCGATGACAGTGATTCCGCCTTTCTTCGGAACCACATGGATCGGACTTACCCATTCGCTGTCTGCAACGGGATAGATCAGTCCTTCCGTGTATAGCTTAATGATTTCTTTCTTGACTACCTCGCTCATGTTTGGGTTAAGCCGGCGTTGGCTATCCCGGAAAGGTTTGGCTCCTTCTTCTAGAACAATCCGGTGCATACAAGTTGCCGGACTAATTCCCTTTATATCAGCAAGGCTCCATCCGATCGCCTTTTGTTTTCTTTTCAGAACTTCAACTAACTCCTCCTCCTGTTCTTCTGTGAGTTCTGCACAAATGATTACGGGCTTTTTCTCCTGGTCATCAAGAAACACGTACTTTAGGTGATTAGGCAACTCCTTCAGTTCCGGATTGGGAGGATTTTGTGACTCTTGCTCAATTGCAAAGAGTTCTACAATCGGCAGCTCTTCTTCCTTAAGGTCGGGCATACTCTGTTCTTCAAAATCATGCATCACCATTTCTTCAACGGTTGAACAGACGTCATCGTAAAAGGCACACTCTTCAGTATAGTTAAATGAGGGGGCTAGTTGGGCTTCACGAACGGAAATGGACACAGATTCTCCCAGAACCGACATGCTCAACGTTCCGTTCTTCACATCGATCAATGTGTTGGTCGTAGCCATAAATGGTCTTCCCAACAGGATAGTGTGATCCTTCCCGTTCTCTTGAACGTCCCCAACATCAAGGACAACAAAATCCACTGGGACAATAAGTTGTCCCACTCGAACAAGGACATCTTCCACGACTCCTTTTGGGAATCGAGTTGATCGATCTGCAAGCTGCAGACACATCCGTGTAGGCCTTAAATCACCAAGGCCAAGCTTTTGAAAAATGGAAAATGGCATTAGATTAATGCCGGCTCCCAAGTCAAGCATTCCTGAGGCTTCTTTCCCATTCCCGAGGGCTATTTTGATGACAAAACCCCCAGGATCGAGCTCCTTCTTTGGTAAGTCATATTGCATTGCGCTCGAAGCCTCGTAAACCACCACCTTCTCACCATCGCCGAACCTCCTCTTTTTCGTCACCAAGTCCTTAAAGAACTTGACGTACGCTGGCATGCTCCTGATTACTTCCAAAAGGGGAAGGTTTACGTTCACTTTGGACAGCATGTTGTAGAGGTCCCGGAATTGCTCTTCCTGTTTGTCTTCTCGAAGACGGCCAGGAAAAGGAATTCGTGGCTTGTAAGGATTAGCAGATTTGTGGAGGACAGGTGCCTCCTTTTCTTTATCATCTTCTTTCGTCTTGTCGGGTTCGTCGGCTGGTGATTGTGTTTGTGGTTGGTTTGTTGATTGTATTGGTGGTTGTGCTGGTGGTTGTGTTGGTGGAACTGGATTGCCTACATTGTTATCGATCTCTCTTCCACTTCGCAGAACAGTTATGGCCTTAACTTGTGCTGGTTGGCTTGGTAGCTTCCCCTTTTCAACCTCAGCTTCAAGAGTAGAAAACCTAGTGGCCAGTTGGCCCACTTGGGTTTCAAGATGTTTATGAGCGGCAGCTTGATTGGTCATGAAGCTAAAAATTTTGTCTAGCCTCTCTTCTACGCTGGGCGAACTTGGGTTGGCCATCGGTGCTTGTGGCGGCACTGGCGGACGAGGAGGGTATAGAGCCCTCATCGGTTGCTGTTGTGGAACGAAGTTTGGTCTCGGTTGTTGCTGCTGGTAGTTGGTAGGAGGACTCTGAGTGTTGTTGTTGTTGGCCCAAGAGAAATTTGGGTGATTTCGCCACCCCGGGTTGTAAGTGTTTGAATATGGGTTGTTGATCGGTCGGTTCTGGTACCCTTGTAATGCATTGGCGTCCATCGTCTGTTGTCCAGCATTTTGATCAAACGCCGAAGGACAGACTTCGGGTCCGTGTCCCTGGGTACCGCAAGCACCACATACATCCACAGCCATTGCTTGAACTGGTTGGACACTTCTTGAACTCAACAGTCTCATCTGCTCAGCAATCTCAGCAATTTGCTGAGCCATGGCACTGTGTCTGATGGATATTTCGTCCACCGACACCTTCTTTCCACGAACACTCTTCTGAGACGACTTATTGCTTATCATCTCAAAGATCTCGAGCATTTCTTCTGCAGTACATTCCCCAACGTCACCCCCTGCTGCATTGTCCACCATGTATTGGAGTTGTTGATTTAGGGAGTCGTAAAAACTCTTCATCAACAGTCCCGCTGGAAGGTTGTGATGCGGGCACTGTCTTTGGAGATCTTTGAATCGCTCCCATGCTTCATGCATGGCCTCGTGTGGTTGTTGGGTGAAAGAAACAAGTTGAGATCGGTAGTCCTGCGTCTTCTGATGGGAATAGTATTTCCCAACAAACTTGGAATAAACTCCGGCCCATGTTGTAAGAGAGGCAGGGGCCAGAGTCATAAACCAAGCCTTTGCTCGATCCTTCAGTGTTTCTGGGAAACACCGTAGCTTCAGCTCGTCTTCGGTCAGGCCGTGGAGAGGGAAAGTGTGGAGAACGTTGTAGAACTCCCGGATAAAGTGTAATGGATCCTCTCCGGCATGCCCGTGGAATGATGGCAGTTGATTGAAATGAAGCATCTTTAACTCATAATTCCTGGCAGCTGGACTCAACCGGATACAAGATGTAACCGGGCCGATTTCGGGATAGCCCAAGTCTTTAAGAACATTCCTAGGTGGAACGTTCTCGCCTTGTTCTTCGTGCTGTGCCATCTTGTCCTGATCACTTGACTGGGCGCTTGTCGGATTAAATACAAGTCCACTCCTGGTCTGCATAAACAAAGACAAGAACCCGTTACGAGCACCAGATTAAAAATAAAAAGAAAATAACTTGAAGAACTAAAAGAAATAAATATATATATTTATATATAATTTTTTTTTTTTAATAGAAAGAAAATTGACGATACACAATATAAATCTTTAACCAGTCCCCGGCAACGGCGCCAAATTTGTTGTAGCAAATTTTGTTTTATATTTTTCCGAGCACCGAGTTAAAAACTCGTTTCCCGGGTCGATCTCAAGGACTGGTCAATCGAACTATATTATGTGTAATTCAATTTCTTTTATATATATAATAATGCAGAAAATTAATCCAGATTTTTGCTTGATTACAACTAGAAATTTACATAACATTACAGAAACAGAAAAGAAAGACAGTAAATAACAGAAAGTCAACTGGAAAAGCAAAACAGTAAATAACAGAAATAAATTACAATAGTAGTAATAATAGTAATAATAATATTAATAATAATAGTAATAATAATAATAATAATAATAATAATAATAATAATAATAATAATAATAGTAGTAATAATAGTATATAAACAGAAAGTAAATTGCAGAAAGTAAAGTGCAGAAAGTAAATTACAGTAATAATAGTAATAATAATACTAATAATAATAATAATAATATTTCTATATATATATATATGCGATAAGTAATTGGCAGGGAGTAAAGTGCGTAAAGTAAATAAAGCAATAAAATTACAACAGTAGAAATAAGCAATAACATTAAGCAATAATAGTTAATATTTATAACATATATATATATATATATATATATATATATAAGTATCCACAACTATTATTATTGTAGTAATAATATTCATAATCATTCCTTTAGGAACAATAAGAATAATTACGACTGCAATAACAATAATCGGAATATAAATTTATAACGTCTTAACGGAACGGAATTTACAGAATAACACTCGGATTTTAACTGGATAAACACTCGAATTTTAACTCACAACATAAAATAAAATTACACACACAAGTGTTTCAAGTACCAAATGAAAATAAAAACAAGAACAAGAACATCAAGAACACTAGAAAGTGTTTGTACTAATTCTAATATTTGTATCTAAGAACTCAAGCTAAAACTTCCCCTCCGGACTCTCCCTAAGACCTCTCACAAATGATGTATTTATACTAGTTCAAAAGGGGACAAAATCACATAAAAATCATCTTAAGATCATTATGTATTAATGGCTAGCATATCTATCAAAAATCTCCCAAAATCAGCCCAAAATCTTCCAAAATCCACCCAACATCTATGTTTGGAAAAGTGGGCGCCGCCCATGTTGAACAAGACTTGGCAGCTTGCGCGGTTTTACGGTTTTGGCTCGTACGGGCTCGTCCGGACTCGGAATTGAGTTCCGTTTTCTCCTACGCGTAGCTAACGAACCCCTCTTCAATTCAATGTCATATACTGGCCACAATTAGTTACAAAAGTTGCCCCAAAGTTATGCTGAAAAGTGGCCGCGGCGCAAGGCTTGGGCAACTTGCGCGGCTTTACGGTTCTTTCTCGTTTGGGATCATTCGGACTCGAAATTTAGTTCCGTTTTCTCCTACGCGTTACTAACGAGCTCTTCTTTCCAGCTATGCTCAAAAGAGCAATTTATCTTGTAACTCAAATCTTCACGGGGCTCGATACCAATGCGTCGGAAACGATAACTCTCGAAAATCCAGACTTATTATACCTGAAATTACCCCAAAAACCGGAAAAACACCAAAACACACGAAAATACACGAAAACACACGAAAAACCACAAAATACACAATAAATACTAGAACAACAAAAATAACCGAAAACAACTAAATGGACCGAAAGACCTTCTAAAAGACCTAAAAATGAGGGAAAATAAATGTAAAATAACAGTAAAAAAACGTAACAAAAATAATCACAACATACGCTTTTAAAACTGGCGATGGTTACAGAACGTTGACACGACACCTACAACATCATCCGGTCGAAATGGAGATTTCCACGACCCAAACGCAATTCTCGGGCGCCGACGCCCGCGCGAGTAGCCATGCATCAACAGTTATGTCTTCGACTTTATTCCAATACTCACCTTAAAACCATAGAAAACAACTAGTTGAATTTATTTGTGTTTCGTCTCTTCCTTTCAGTTTTGGAGATTCTAATTTATATAAAAATTTTACTCAAATGACTTTAAACTTGGCTGCATCTCGAGTTCCACATACTACTCTCACTCATGATATGCAGAAAATTGTGAGTGAAAAAAAAAAAATGGCGCAAACTTTTGAAGCATTAAACCAAAGAATCTCTATTTGTTGTAGCATTTGGTCCGACTATTGGCAAGATAATTTTTATATGGGAATTACTTATCACTGGGTAGATGATAATTTTACATTACAAGAACGTTTAATTGTTTATACGACATTTCTTAATGCTCATACTGCTTCTAATATCACTCGTTTAAATATCACGTGTTTTGAATAGTTATAGATTTGGTAAAAAAACTTTTTTCCATTTCTTTTGATAATGTTAGTGCTACTATTGCATCTATACCCGAGCTTAAGAAAATTTGTCATCTCCTTTGTGGGATTTTTTTTTTTCATATTCGGTGTATGTATCGTGTCCTTAATCATTGTGTCCAAATGGGTTATCATACACTGAAAGACACGGTCACGCCCATAAGGCATGCCGTTACTTATTTACATCATCGTCTGCAAGAAATAAAAAAATGAGGATAATATTGTAGGGAACAAGGTCTTCCAGCTATAAAATTTCAACCGGACATTCCTACCCGCTGGAACTCAACTTTTAAAATGTTAAATAAAACGTTTGCATATTGTGCTCAATTAAATGAATTTTGTAAGATGGTCGACGTAAGGATGATTGTGATTTCACCATTAGTCTCCATGATTGGTTAAAATGTCAAACACTTTTGAAATTTTTAGAAATATTTTAAAATGCTACCAACGTACTTTCTGGCGTTTACTATCCTACTATTCAACTTGTTGTAAGTCAATGTGTAGCTTTAATATCGGGGTTTAGAGATATTTTTTATAGTGATCCTGAAAAACATGGTGAACTTGTAAGAGAAATATTAAGTAAATGGTTAAAGTGTAATTTGAGAGTGAAATGGAGAGTGCAGTAATATTTCTTTAGCGGATTGAAATATTATTAAAGTGTGAGCAAAGTGTACATGACTCACAGTTAGACCCATGTTGATAAACGGATTTAACCAACGTAATTAAGGTAAAAAGTACAGTAAAGATTGCAGAAAATATGATTTTTATTGAAGATATTAAAGTCGGTTACAGAATTGGAAAGTCGGTTTTCTCTAATACACAAAGTCGGTAGCGAAAAAAACCGAGATAATAAATGTATGAGTTTTTCTGTCTTGGAACCGAAAATCCTCGTATTGTCTTTAATGCTGCTATTTATAGTTATGCTTGGCACACCTCCCAAGATAAATCAGCTTTATTTAACGAGGATTTGACGGCTTAGGGGTGGCTGATAGGTCGGAAAATGTGCTTATTTTATATGTTTAATAGTGTATTTTTATATACTCAATTTATTCGCACGTTTATATTTTTTGACTTATTTATTATTTGAATGGACTCATACACATTGATGTTTTTATATTTATTTTCAGTTCAATGGAGTATTTTGTGGATCTGGAGCATTGGAGGAGTGTTCGCAAAAGATTGGATTCCCAATACCAAATTATTTATGGCCCAAACACATGTTTAGAAGAAGTTTTTGAAATAAAGCCCAATTACAAACATGGTAGCCACGTGATGCAATGGTGGGAGAGGATTAATTGGGAATTCTAAACTCTATACACGCAGCTCAAACTCACGTGAGTGGTGCAATTAATTGGATTGGCCAGGCCACTTGGAATTATTTATGAAAAGCAAAAAACGTAGCATAAGAGGGCTGGAAATTGATTTGCAATAGGACTCATTGGATAGGATTTATATTGCAAAAGTCGTGAGTAGCAGGGGGAGAAAAAGCCGTGAGCCATAGAAGAAAATCAGAAACTCACGAAAGCCGAGAGCACTCAGAACAAAGAAAAACGCCATACACGGACAGAGAGAAAAGGAGAGAAGCCTACACGCGGAGGGAAGCCGCACCCGCACACGAGGGAGAATTTTATTCTCTCTTTTATCTAGTGTTTATTTTAATTAGTATGTTAGGTTAATATTTTTATCCAGTTTGAGGGGATGTTTGAACCCTAACTTTGATTTGTCTATGGATTGAAGGATTTATTTTTATCGTTGATTAATCGAGACGCCGTATTTATTTTTGTTGATGAGTTGATTCATGTTATCTGTGTATAAAGTTTATGAATTATGGTGTTTGATTTAGTCTGGCCAACTACGTTAAATATTCATAGTTTAATTGTTAGATTCGAGACTTTAATCCGTAATTGTTATTGTCTTGTTTCGTTAGTAGTAAACTAGGGGTCGTGCATCTCTAGGGTAGCGTGAACATAAGTTAAATGGTCCGAGCTTTTGCGTCCATTGCTTAGACTGATCTATTTTCCTCATTATTACTGCTGCTAGTGTATTAAATCTAGAGAGCTTATTCTAGGTTGTCCGCTAGTTAGATTTAGTCGAAGAGCTTATTTCGATTAAATATTCAGTAAGGGAAAATTCGGTTAACAGAGCTTGTTGTTAGCTAGGGTTGGTAATTCATTAGCATTATAGAGAAAGCGTCGAAATTAATTAACGGTAGATTTAGATTGGGTGATAACTGGACTTCTCTTATTTTATTTGATCTCTTATTTTATTTTATTATTTTTATTTTTATTTTTATAAAACCAATCCCCCCACCTTTATTGCTTTCGTAGGTTTAGTTCAATTAATACGAGAATCATCACAATTTAATTCCTGCTCCTCGTGGGATCGACCCTTACTCGCCGCTACTACTAGTTAGTAGAGGTTAGTCGAGGAAAATATTATAAATTTAAATTTGCCGCGTTGCGACGCGCGGTCAGTGGCAATGACGTAGGCAGGCTTTTTAGGTAATGATGAGCATTGGCGCTCCTCTACCTGTGTGACAAGCGTCACTTCTGTCTGGTTGAAGTCAGTGTTATTCACGACGTCGGTTTTTCGATAGAATTTTAGTCTTCCATGACCTCCGGCTGCTCTCTAACCGAGGTGGCAATCTCGAGGTTTTAGTGTTTTGTCCTGATGACCTTTGGGAGTTATTATTTGTCTTTGGACGCGTTGGGAACCGAGGTGGTATTTCCGAGGTGCCAATCTGATTTCAAATTTCATTATCAAAGACCTGGTTCGCGATTTGGCCTTTATGAAATCTTTAATCTGTCCTTTGTCACATGGTATTTGATTCTGATATCAACAACCCATACTTGGAAAGTTCCATATTTAGCATCCTTCTCTTGGACTCCCACACGCCTACTTCACATAAGAAAAGAAGAATTTTAAGTTCTTGTGTGTTTGGGAAACAAATAGAGATATCTCTCAGTTTGTCGTCCACCAAAGCGTATGGAGACGTGTAAGGTCATAAAACAGAAAGTCCGAGGTAACTGAGGCCCGTGCACCACCGCACAGCCCCAAGCCACTACTTGCATCATCACCGCGATGTAGCCGCACGCCGCTCCAATGTTGTCATACGATGCGCACAATCGGTATAGTTATAAGGGGCAAAGTTCTATTTGCCTCCTCTTTTTGTTGTGTGATCGCCTTGGGGGGTTGAACTTTGTGAAGACTCCTTACCTTAAGGAGATTGATCACAAAGTTCAACCCTACTGCCTGTTCGGGATTTATCACAACTGGGGGCGTTGTGCTAAGGAGGGACCCTACTCACCTCTGCCAACTTATGCATGTTGGCAGTGTTACAATATTTATTAAGAATCTCGATGGGAGTCCTTTTTTTATTCTATGTGTAAGAATACTGGTTTGACATCGTCCAAAAAACCTAAGTGTTTCCTAGAAGATTTTCTTGATAGGCAAGCAAAATAAATTAAAGGAAAGTTTTTTATTTATTTACTTGTTAATTAATTCAGTTCCTAATATTTATTATTAATAATATATGTTATATATTTATTGTAATGTGTATTATGGAGTCCTAAACCTTCAGGAGAAGGATTACATAATATATATCTTATATATTTACTTACCACATATGCCACATGCATTAATGAGCTTGATTCTATGCCATAATTAGTTTTCTCTCTCTTGTAGGACAAGGAATATGTGGCAAGGACTATGAAATGATGAGATATTCACACAAGAAGAATTATGGATGTTCTCTAGAAGATCTAAGGAGGATTTGAAAAAAAATCACCACAAGATCTTTAAAGATTTGGAAGGTCGGCTATTTTAGGAAAGTTGTGTTCTTACATCAGACTAGAAACACAAGATTTCCAGTAGAAGCTCAATTCTAAAGATCTCCAAATCACATACACGAATTCTACATCAAGGAAACTTACTTTACATGAAGGATTTCGTCCAAGATCTGAAAGGAATCAATTGAGAAGGAATTGACTCCTAAAAGGAAAAGGAAGAACTTTGTGAAGACTCCTTACCTTAAGGAGATTGTATATAAGCATACTCAAACAATCAATTGAAGAGAGTTGTTGCAATAATCGAGTTCATCATTCATCAGATTCAATTGAGTGTTTGAGAGACTTTTATTCTTTTTATTTTGTTCGTCACAGCACTTCAACGTTCTTACATTGTTGACGAACTGAGTTTGTTTAGTTTCTTTTTCTTTTTACACACACTTTTTGAGTGCTTAGGGATTAAGTATTGAGTTTGCTCGAGAGATTCGAGTATGTAAAGACCACGGGACGTGGCCAGAGAAGTAGTTGATAGGATCGGGTATAGTGTTAGCTAGACTAAGAGGGAGTCCGAGTCGAGTAAGTCCAAGTTGTATTTTGTGGGACGCAAAACCGATTTATCAATGAAAGAGCTCTGAGGGGTAGTGGAATGCTCCCCGAAGAAATATATTTTTTATATCGCTTCCGCAATTTATTTCTGTGCTGCAACACAAATTAATAGTACATAATTTCTGTGTTTTAACACAATTTGCGTACTTTGTACTCCCTACCTTCGTTTCACTATGCTTGTCCACTCAGGCTTCTCTGAAATCTCCGGACAAGTTCCTTTTCAAAGATTATTTATTGGCCATCTCAGAGATGTGGAGTTTATGAATCGGAAAATCTTTTCTTTTATTAAAGATCCCCATAGACGGCGCCAATTTATTGAGTCCAATTTAAGTATTTATCTTAACAGACAATTCTTAGGCCCTCCAAATCATCGCGAGTAATCCGCAACTCCAACTTCGGCTTTGTTAGTTCGAGTTGGTAAGGCTCCAACCCCGCCTAGCCGAGCTAGAACTATATCAGTCGAAATTGGTCCATTCAAGCTAGGGATATATCAATGGGGACAAAATCTTTTTCACCTTGACGTGAAGATATAATAAGTTTTTCATCCCTAGCTCCCGCTAACAATCTAGATTTTTCACCCTAGAAAATGCAAAGTTTATGCAAATAGTTTGCAAGAGTTGTCTCGTGGCCTGTACCAGGGCTGGAATGTTGTTTCACTTCTTGGTTGTTTGATCAATAACCGGTGATCTCGACTCTTCCAATGCGTGATAGCATTTTTCTTCTTCTATTAGATCCGAGGGAGTATTAAAACTCTCAAAAGTGGGTCCTTGGTTCGCTTATCAGTTGCATAAATGTTGCATATCAATCGCATAATTATCCAAATTCACCCTAAAAAGAGCAAAGGATTATGCGAATTCATTCTCATTTTAAACTTCCGCACATTATCATTTGCACAATAATCACATGATTATCGCATAATGCCTTTTACACTTTTTGGTGTAATAAATTTAACTTATAATTCAACGTTGTGAAAAATTTATTTAACCTTTAAAACGAGGTGTAAATAACTATTTCCTTAGTATCAATATATGTCCCTAAGGGATTTTTATATCGCTCAAGGGAACTGGGAAATATTATGGCCCAATAATTTTATGCCGTTAGCATAATCTATTGAAAATCAAGCTAGGCACGTTTCAACAAACAATAGTGTACAAACAACAGAGCAAATCTTACTGATAATTAGCATTAAACAACAATGCATAAAACAACAATAATAACAGCGGAAAACATACATATAAGCATTTGAAAATCTCGATAGCAGAGACAAATCAACAAGGCCAAGCCACAAAAATATTAACTTTGACATCTGAATTACCAAATTTCAACTTAAGAAACAGCTTTCAAGTTTTGTTGATGATGCTATCAATCCTGGTAAATGTTTAATTCATTTGTTTTCTCATTGCTTTTTTTTTTCTTTAATTTAAGCACTCTCATGAGGGTGGAAAATTGGGTGCTTGTCATCGTTTATAACCGGTCCAACAAATCAAACACGCTATCCTGAGATGGAAACTGCAAATCCTGTGCCAAAACAAAACCCAATCATGATTTATGTCCTCAAATGAAAACTATGCAAGACTTAAGAAAAAATAAAAAATAAAAATAAAAGAGCAAAAGTGCTTACACTAAGCTGAAAATCTGGTGGAGTATCGAGCAACAAGTTGTCGAGATCACTAACATCACAGGAAACATTTCCATATTTCTGATGTGATGAACCACTTACATTGACACTGGATTGAGTCAAGGAGGAGATATTTGGTTTCAGATCACCCCAAGTCATATATGAATCAATTATCTCGTCACACAAAAGGGAGTCAGCTCGCCTAAGATCGACCACTTCAGAGTTTCCATCCAAACAGGTGGCATAACCCATTTCATTTCCAGTTTGAGAATCAGGCAAAAGATGATTAAGAGGCTCCTTGGGATATTCCTTGTCCTACTCCACAGTATACAAGTGTTTGAAGGGGTTAGATAGCAATATCTTTCCTTTGTTTTTTGGATATAAAGATAAAACAAGAATCTGAATAAAAATATCTAAAGCACCCCTTTAAAAAGTGCATAAAACCAAAAGCAAGATTGATATGGAAAACACCTCTCTCTTTGTGATATCCCCTAATAGATATGCAGCATAAACACCACTTAATGTCTTTAATTTGGTCAGAAGTCAAGGAGCTCGAGCTTTCAAGACTTTCATTTACCAGATATCAACAATACTATACTGAAAAGGATCAACCTTGAATGAGAAATATTTATATGTAGTGACAAAGCTACCATGATGTTTAGTCTAGCTAAAGAAAATCTGGATATTTCCTTGATACTAGTTTCTTCTTCTACAACATGCATTCTCCATAAGAGGCCGTTTATTAGATAAAGCACTCCGCATGTTGTCTGCAACAGTTTAAAAAATCCGTAATTTAGACCTACAGTTCTCTTGTAAACACCCTAATACATGATTAAAAACATTTTTAAGGTGCATCTCCAGAGAATAAATTAAACAAAGCTGCAGCCAACCTGGACAAACGGCTGCACGAAATAATCACTCGAGACATAGTCAGAAGGAGGAGTATTTTCTGGTCGAGGAGGGTGGGGAGTATTTGTCATTGGAGTTTTTGGGATCACTTGACCAGTGGCTACATCACATTCTTCAGTCACAGAGCACGTCTCGTTTTTGTCATTCTCCTTCTGCGGCTGGTAAAATATTTTCGAGACCACAAGCTCCCCTTCAGTCTCGTCCTTGTGAGTTCCAAGATGAAACTGATGCATAACCCAATGACACCTACTGGGCTTCGATCTCCTCTTAGACGTCGCATACAAGACCATTATTTTTTTAAAACCCTTTTGAATACCGTTGTCAGTCACGGGTTTGGTTATTCCGGTTTTGTGCCAACGAACATGAGAATTTATTATGTTGTCTTGGTCATGTATTCTTCTGCGCTTGCGCTGACCGATAGAGTATGCGTTGATGATTCTGTAAAAGAAGTGGACGCTAGTCCCGTCTTTCTTCGCTCCTGAAATAATTGCATTGCGATCTAAAGTTAGCACTGTTTCTAAAATTAGATTTTTCAAATGATTGTATCAAATATGGATCAGAAGCAAAAATATAATAGTAATCTCACCATATTTACAGCTTAAGTATAGTGATTTGCGAACTTTTTAAAAAATAAGGAAATAATTAAAATGATTCTCCACTTCCGTCTGGAAAATGTTCATATTTTCATGGCTTGAAGCTAAGTTGCACTCTTCAAGAGTATGCAAACACTCAGCATGTAAAGAAGAATAATAAACTACATAGGATCATTCTATCAGCAGAAGACAATTATTTACTTCTGTCCAGAAAGAGTCATGAGACTTCTTTCTTATATTCCAAAACAATACTGAGCACTCTCAATCTAATCTTGGAAGCATTACTGCATATTAGCATCATCAACAAGTACCCAGGCAAAGAAAAAAGGAGATAAAACAAAGAAAGAAAATATGCCTAAAGGAGTTAAGAGCAAACTTACCGGGAAGATTCTCTGGATGAGTGTAACAAATGCCCTCTTCACCTTCAAGTGTAGGGATAAATTCATCAATTAACACGTGGGGTTTTGCACCCCCAACCCCACGTTTCGCGGCCAAATGTTCTAACAGCTCAACATCAGATGGGTCAAATTTTACCCCAGCAGGAAGACCAGGCCAATCAACACAAACCTGAAAAGAAATACATGCATGTTGAATTTCAAAACGGGTTGCACCCGGGAAAGTTTCAAGAGCTCCACAATGCTTGTACCATAACTTGCTGCCTTTTTGTTCATGATAGTAAGGTAGAAACAGAGTAAACTTTTTTTTTTGGTGGGACAAAAGCATTAAAATAGGATGTTAAACAGAAAGCAGTTTGATACCATACTTTTCCTTAAGTATCTGACAGAAATAGTTAGATGAATCGAAAACTGTCTGGAGCTTACATCACTATTGTCAATGACATGCTGGCAGTTGGGGCATTGCCGATTAGCTCCACAATCGTTTATTTGATAGGGCAAGCCAGCACTTTTCACCTTTTTCGCTATTCCTCGGCCATCGACAATCCAAGCCCTGCATTGCTTAGATGGGTTGGTCAAAGCCGACTAAGGATAGACTATATTATAATATAAAGAGACATAACATTGGCCGTAAAGAGCTCCAATCTCAACTTCACTGCAAAAATATCAGAGGCATAAATGTAGGTAGCATTAATGGGCATATCATACGAATTTTGCAGCTAAAAAACAGAACTTTCTTATCTGGGACACATGTAAACATGACAGACACACAAGAAAGAGAAAGGAGCTCTTCATTCTTCCATTTCAGTGTCCACCAGAGTCACTCATACGATCACAAAAACCTTTTTCACTTTATCGACAAGTCCTTCATTAGCAATGTGATTGCTTTATTTAGATAAACACCAGATAGAAACAAAAACTCAACCGTTTTCTACATATTATCCAAAAATACTTATTTACTGCATTTATTTCAAATAGATACAATATGATTTTTGTGATCAGTACAACATCTCGCATTCACTTCTAGAAGAGAAACTAAAAATAATTATCATAGCAGCACTGTGATTTACACTAAAAAAAATGTTCATAAAAATCAATTACTAATATTCAGCACAATAAAAAATCGATTGAGCACAATAGAGCTCCCATACAGCTATCGTCAGCTCAAAATACCATCGCGAAAGCAAAACCAGAAAAAATCATCGTTCACGGAACAAACAGTAAATGGATGAAGTGTTGGTATTATTCAATGTTTTACCTATCCATTCAAAAACCATGAAACCTAAAAACGAATTGGGTTTTCAATAATCACCTAGCCATGAATAAGAGCAACAATAAAGGGTATCACAGCAAAATCACAGCGAAATTGCATTTGAAGCTGCCGAGAGAGTGTAGTGTAGTACAACTTTCCCCTTTTCTCCACTCGGCTAAGTAAAAAGAGCGAGGGATGAAGCGGGAAAATAGTTCGGGCTTCCCGAGCCTCAGGCCCGGAGTAGCGTCTTATTCCCTCCAGGTGGCAAACATTAGGTTCGGACGGGGCCCTGGTTGACTGAGCCTGACTCCGAGCCTCGGGCCGGGCAGGAACATAGGAAAACGGTAAGATGAGTGGGAAATGTATGACTTGCCCTCCAAGCTATAAATGGAAATGATCACATGTCCAGTTCTGCCCTTCTTACTGTCTGAAATGACTATAATACCGTTGTGTTTGGGAACAACTAGTGACGTGTGCGGAGGGTAGAATTGAGATGTTGATGGACATAAAATTGCCATGATGATTAGTTTTGTTTGTTTTATGTAAATAACTACGGTATAGGAAAATCTAGCAGGCAGATTCACCGCAGGGCTATTTGCAGACATATGGATGTTGATTANTACTACGGGCCCATGCTTGTTTATAATTTTTTTTGATTGATTTTTGTGGTTAATCACACTTAATTTTGAAAAGAAAAAGTTAAGATTAAGTTTGAGTGAGATTTTGGTTTTTGAATTAAATAATATTTAAAATAAAATGATTAAAGTTGATTTGATATAAAAGTATGAACGAGGTGATTGAGAAGTGATGGATAATTAAAATTATGTTAGTGAATGTAAATTGAATTAGAGTTAATGTGATGTTTATAGAGATTGATTGATGTTATTTAATTATATTAATAATATTGAGAATAGTGAGATTGAGTTAAATTTAAGTTTAATTTGAGTTGAAATTAAATTTTAAAAAAAAATTATAAACAAGGACGCCCTACTTATCTTGAAAAAAAAATCCTACTTTTATCATTTACATCGAGCATTCTAATTGTTATACATAAAAAAAAATAACTAATTTGATTTCCGCTGTGAATTTAGTCTATAATCAATTGAAGATTCGTGCACTATAAATCTTTAAATTTGTCAAATAGTACTTGCTACCACAGTACGGCCGACCCATTCATTTTTTTTTTTCTTTTGTCAAGCTAGAATGTTACTTCTTCAATTCAAAATTAATGAAAATAATAAAGTAATAGATTGGACAAATAAATATACGACATCACTAAATATATCAAATCGATTAGTGTTGGAATCATAATGCTTGGATACAAAACTTATTCGAAAAATCCAAACATTTTTAAATCAACCACTTTTTTTAACTCAATTTTAACTCAACCCAACTATGATTAATGTTATTAATATAATTAAATAATATCAACTCATCATTCTTACACATCACATCAACTTTAATTCACTATTCATCCATTCACATAATTTTAACTAACCATCATTTCAAATCATCTCTCTCATACTTTTACATCAAATCAACTTTAATTATTTTATTTAAAATATTATTTTAATATACCACTAATAACTAATTATACCAAATTTTTCAAAATTAACCAAACCAAACCAAAAAATCCAAACAAATCCAAAAATTTTTATATCCAAGCATCCTAATACCTGAAACCTCTAAATCCTTAATAGGATATAACATTTTCGAGTTTAAATTTGGTTATAAAATTTTAACTCAAAATTCAACTCAAATATAATCAAATTCAAAATATAATAAATAATATCAATTATTCATCCTCACACATCAAATCAACTTTATTCATTATTTATCTCCTAACATAATTTTACTACCTATCATTTCAAATAACTCTTTTATACTTTTATATCACATCAAGTCTAATGATTACATTTTAAATAATTTAAAATACAACTCAACATTTCACTCATACCTCGCTGAATCAATTTCTTGTAAAAATTAACTCATATATATATATATATATATATATATATATATA
>BKCP01007959.1:74820-119477 GCA_008636005.1 Striga asiatica | reverse complement strand
CCGAAATGACGGATCCATTATCTAAAATACATAATTACTACCAACTAACTAGTCGGAATAATAGGACTCCATAAGACAGCCTAAATATCACAACACGTACTACAAGACCAAAAGAAAAAATAAAATGCTCCCACGAGGACAATACATACTCCCAACAGGAGAATAACACGCTCTCAAAATGAGAAAAACACACTTTTAAAGAGAAGAAACAAAAAACAACCCAAAGACACCCCACACTAAATATAGAAAACACAAACTACAAAAACAAATGAAAAAAGCACCTAGAAATACTAGAATAAAGCCCTCATCCCAGCTTGACATCCCCGCCAAAACACCACTACTCTAAACCATCGACGGCACCCACCCAAAAGGCAGATAGTATGGCCTAAGACCCTGATACAAGAACTCCCTTCAAAGGACGGTTAACCAGACTCCGACCAAAGGCCAACCAAACACCAACGAAAGAATACCTGCAGGACCTTGCCCACTCCTTCCCCTACACAAACTGGCGACCTCGACCCAAACTGACCTAGACAAGAGCCGCTACCGCCGGAGGTCCACACCATCCAAATACCAAGGGATGGCGGGACAGGAAAGAAGAAGACGTCGAACCTCAGCTCGACCTCCGACCTACGACAATCGAAGCCGGCCACCTTGGGACGACCGAAAAATCATCAGAAATCCAACACCCCTAGGCCGCCCAAACTCTAGGGGGAGTCGATTCCTCTACGAATTTCCCTCAACAGCTCAAGTGTTTGTTTATCCCATTTTTGTTGCATTTTTCGTTGTTATTTTGCCTTTATTTTTCTCCCGTTTTAGGTTATTTCTGTGGTTTTTAGTCATTTTTGCAGTTTTTGCATGATTTTCTTTTTTTTGAGTTTTTCTGTGTTTTTCAATCTTTTTCCCGATTTTCTCCATTATTCTTGTATTTGATGTGCAGGTCGGAAGCTTCGAGAGGATAGGATTTCAGAAAAAAAATTGGTCGTACAAGCATAATTAATTAGAAGGGTTCATTGGCGATAAGTAGGAAAAAGCATAACTCAATTCCGAGTTCGGACGAGCTCAAACGAGCCTGAAACATAAGTCGTGCAAGTAGCCCAGGCCTCTAGGCCTCGCCCAGCAGCTCACTGCTTGCCCCATATAGACCCGCCCCTGCACGCTCGCGCTCCGAGGATCGTCGCCACGACCCACGAAGACACCTGCGACCGCGCACTACTTCTGCGCTTGCGCGTCCGCGGCCTGGGAGGAAGTTGCGCCCGCAGAGCAGCACAGCGCTGCGACCTGCAGCGAGTTCATGCCTGCGGAGAGCCATTGCGCCTGTGAGCGCGCGGCAGCAGAAGAGACTTGTGGTCGCGAAGGGCGCGACCAGTCTTTTAAAAACTCAGTTTTGCTCGATCTTTTGAGCACTTTTCATTGGGATACGTTCCCAGACCTAATATATGAACTCCAGACCCAGTTTTCTTTAACTTTTCTCTCGAGAACTTGAATCTTATACTTGGATTTCATGTTGATTTCTATTCTATTTCTCGGATTAAGTTTGTACATCGGATTCAACATTCGATCTCTTATCAATCGTAAGTTTTCCTTTTCATCTAATCTATAAATATGAATGCTTGGATTATTGTGAATGCTTTTATTGAATTCCATATGAGTAGCTAAATCCGATTTACTAGGGATAGGGGATGATACGTTGGATTCCATTGTGATTGCCGTGCTTGTTGAATCATTTAATTTATGCGAGTTAATTTGAAAATAGGATTTTTGATCTTCATGCTTGAATGTGATTATTTTTGAAGAGTGACACTTCAATTTACAATTGGTTTTCAATTGAATGTGATTTATACTTGTGTGTTGTTTTCAATCCTAATAGACTAGTTGATTAACTTTTAGTTCATTTTAGTCGACTCTTAGAACCGAAAGGGGAGGAGTCAATCGATCTAGGCTCGTATAAATCTCTGAACGAGTAGGTTATTTAAATCTTTTAACCGAACAATCACTTGCTCGTTAATTGCATTTCGAACCAAAACTATTATCCCCGACTACCTAGCTTCCTTATCACTGTTGATTAATTGCTTTTGCTTTTATTTCTGAGTTTGCGTTTCTGAACTCCTTAATTGTTAGTTACAATCCAAACCAATATTTGAATTAGAGTGTTTAGTTATTTAATTTCTTCTTTTTGTGCTTGAATAATCGTGCATTATAATCCGTCTAACCTTCCTCGAGAGATCGACTTGGGAAATGAATCCTTCGATTCGGTACTCGATAATAACATAATTTGCTACAACAGTGTTGCAAGGAGCCGCGGGAGACAAAGCCCCGGTTGGAGAGAGGGCTTACGAGGAAAAATATCGTGAGTGTTTACGGTTAAAATTTGGGATTTTTGGCCCGAGAGGAGAGAGAGAGGCGTTTCAGCTTTTTAGACAGTTGGCCCTTTTTAAAATACATACAAGTTAGATGCACAAAATACAGTTCCTAGTTTTTTGCACAAAATAACAAATTCACTAATGCATCGATTTCCCAAATGAAAACTATAGGAATTTTGAAGCCATGGTCATTTTTATTATGCCACCTAGTTTTGGAGAAAAAATGATGTTGTATGTACACAATCTTGAAATAATTGTCAGTCATAATATGTGATAGCTCTAATTTTTGTATGCCATATAACACTTAGCAAACCTATAAATCTACTCAAAGTTACATATATCATACGTTACAAATCAAACCAACTAGATACTGTAACATAAAAAACTTGACCTGAACCCTAGTATTGATAACCTGAACCGCCTCCCATTGTCCCTTAATATGGTCGTACAACCATTCCAAAAGCTAGCTTATTCATGTACATAATCATATATTGGTGGGACTCTAAAATGTAGCACCACATGCTAAGCTTATATAAAAAGAAAGCTTATCTGTCGTCACGAAAATAAAATAGCACTCGAAAAATAGTATAATCCTTCATTCAGCATATGGGATAAAAACATTCAGAACCAGTCATCTCAAAAGAACCAAAATCATCTGGAAGAGAACTTGTAGTTTAACATAAATGATTAGCGTATCAAATTCTTGAGTTAAATATCATATGTTTCCAGCAATCTCCTTTATAAGAATATAAGCCCTTTTAGTTTAAGCACCCTTTCTGCTCATGAATATTATGTTGGGCTCGGAGAAGAACGCCGATGATCGTGCATTGAATCAGATCAAGAATATAAGAAAAGAATCATATGCGCAGCGAACCTAAAGTTATGATTCAGATCTTACTTTTTAAAATTTGTCGACTCTTAGACGACTTACAGGACCATACGAATAAGTTGACCTCTAGAACTTATGTTGTGACACCTCTCCTCGCTCATCTTGGTTGGTGATGGCTGCTCGGATTTCCCATCTCAAGTTCACGCATGTTCGATCTCGAGAAGAACAAAGGAGACCTTGTGCTTTGTCTTCGAATTTCTTTCCAATATGTACGTCACTAGTAGAAAAAACAGTTTTTATAACGGGTAAAAAAAGCTTTTTATAACGGTTTTGAGTTTGTTATAGTTTCAGTTGTTAGAGCATCTCCAGTGCTCAACTTTCAACATTAATTAAATTTAAACACATGTCAATCAATGGATTAATGTTTAATCTACATGAACTGAATGTTAAAAGAATAGGACTTTCATTTGAATTGTTGCCTCCAATGCATCCATTCAACAACCATACAATTTGTATATGTGGATTTATTCAATTATTAATAAAATCAAAGAGTATATTAGAAAAGAAAAACACAAATTCCAATAATTATATGCATGATGTTATTTTTTGTTGATTCAGTTAATTTTTATTTATATCATTAAATTTATAAAATTATTATTTATTCAATAATTTCTCAGTTACAATATGTATAACCACACAATAAATATTTTTTTAATCGGTTCAAAATAAAACAACAAAATATTAAAATTGCAATAACTCAACAAACAAATATCATGAACATAATATTTTACTTTTCAGGACATTATTATTGGTAGCTTTTTTAAATTTTAGTTGTAACTCATCAAATAATTATACTGTATTCAAATAAATTCTCAAATGTTTTCTTTGATAAATGTAAGGGTGGGATTTTTCCAAGTTTATGAAAAGCTCAAAATTTGTGTCAAATAATTATCAAAATGCTGAGTCATCATGTTAGAAAGAATGTGAGAAATTAGAAAGTGAGCTTGAAATGTTAACATTAACTTTTTACACATAAGCATGAAAGGACCCACAATCTAATGCATTGGAGGATAAATTATTCACACACTTTCCATCTAGATGAGGTGGATAACTTTTTACTCTTTCAAAAGAATGCATTAGAGATGCTCTTATAGAAAGAATGGACTTTCTATGATGGGTATGACCCGTTATAAACTAACTTCCATTTATAAACGGTTAGCGTAGACCCGTTCCAGAATTGGTCAGTTAACTGGGACGAGACTGAATCTGAGAAGGAAACTATTATATTGACAATGAAATGGATCCTAGATGCAGCTACACAAAAGGGGTGGAAGGATATAGCTTGTTGTCTGGATTCAAAGGATGTAGTCTTGTTGTTGAATTCAAATAATTCTGTTAGCTCTTGTTTTGTTTTGTGTTTGAAGACATTTGAACTTTAAAATTCTTGTTTGTTTCTTGTTATTTTTTGTTTGGTTATGTTTCTGGTTGATGTGTCTAGTTTTAGTTATGTTGTATTTGTAGGGAGAGCAGTTTGTCTCTCTCGTGGATTTCTATCCTAGTGCTCGTTATAAAAGAAATTATGTAATCAGTTGATTATTTTTTGTACATTTTAAGATTTATTAATTATTAATATAATTTGTTATGTTGGAAAAAAATGTTCACTCAATAATTTATAATTTAATTGGAATAATAACTCGTGAATTCACAGTTTCACCGTCAACGAGATGTGAATACTGATAGCTCATTTATATTTATACTTATATAAAAGTGGATCCTATTTATTATATTTAGTATCAAAAAAGTCAACAACATTAAATGACATTACTATTTCGATATTAGAATATTTTATAGTCAATATAAAATATTTTGAGGAAGACAATTTATGAATCCACTTGCCCTAATAATCTCATTCAGATTTATTAGGTATTGATTGGGGACATTATAATCAGATTTTTTATTATTACACATAGATTAATCGTAATACTAATTTTATATATATAATCGATCATATATTTTTATTATTACACATAGATTATATTTTTGATTCATTATATTGCATTCAGATTTATTAGGTAATGATCTAAACATATAATGATTATATATAATTTAGGGTTACATTTATGTAGATCAATCATTCATATTTTTTATAATCATTATATTTTTAATCCGAAATTTTACGTACTAAAATTTACGAAATAAATTTATAAATCTTACATTTTTCAGAATGAATTCAACAGTATTCCTTTTTATCATATAATAAAATAATAATTAAATATTATATAGTGAACAACAATAAGTAAAACTGTTACTTTCTCTTATATCAAAGGATAAATTTATATGCTAAAATTAAATTTTTATTAGTATAAATGTTTTAGTGAGATAATATATTAATTATTTTACAAGCTAGCCTTAACATGCTCATATATAATATTCTGGCTAAAAAAAACAACGCTGGTTAAAAGATGTGGAGAAAAACTTATAATAACCCTATTGTTTTTTAGACTTAACGTTGATTAAAAAAGGTAAAAAATAGATAGTAACCCTATTATTTTTTAGACTTAAACGGACAAGGGTGTGAAAATAACTCATTTAATATCTCTGTCCCGTGCATCGCATGGGGTACGTACTAGTTTATATAAAGAGAATAAGCATTTACTAAATATACTAGCAAAAAAAATTTTTAATGCATGCCTTCTTAGGAAACCTTTTAAATATATGCATTAATTGTTTGCATATAGATGTTTCCAAATTATATCAAATCAAATATAATAAAAATATATTTACCTTGATTATTAACATCTGCAATAATATTATTGACATTCATTATAATAAACTTCAAAATTGAGTTTCTATGATTATGTTGATAATATTTTGGTCAAGATAAACATAAAAACATATTTTAAGTTCTAACAATATTATTATATTTTTTCACAAATATTGACTTTTCTTCCTAAAATAATTATAAAAAATCGTAACAGGTAATTAGGTAAACATTTTTCTTCCAATTAATTAGGAAAAATCAAGTTAGCGAATTAATCTTTATCAATATAATTTTTTCTTAAACTTTATTTCGTTATATTATAAATTATTCATCAAATTAATATAATTTACCATTTAAGAGATAATGAATATATCCATTAAATAAATTTACTAATGGTCAGATAATAAAACTAAAATATATTAACCATTCTTTAGAATTTCAACATGTGATTTATTTGTATATTATGTCAACCATGATTAATTTTTTATTTTTTGTTTTTATTTTGATTTATCTCCATAATGAAGTTCTTGTAAAATATATTTTCATTGCATAGCATAAAACCTTATGATACAAATTAGTAAAATCTCTTGACTGGGGCGGGAATTTAGTTTTTAGCAATTGTTAAATCAAAATTGTTTACTTATTATAAAAAATTAAATACTAAAATAACATGTGTGTATATTTTGTAAAATATTTATACATAATATTTTATTTTGAATTTATTTATGTAATTTAAATTTACTACATTAATAAATAAAATTAACGTACATCAAATATTTTTCATTATATAAAATCAGAAGAAGAAGAAGACTACTTCTATAACTTTTATTTAAAAAAAACTATAATGACATTATATGACAACAAATTCTATAATAAAATAACTAATCAAGTATTATATGGTGAACAAGAATATGTAAACTATTTATATATATATATACTAAAATCAAATTTATATTAGTATAAACGTTTCATCTGGATAATATATTAATTAATTAACAAATTAGGGTTAATAGGCTCAGGTTTAACGTTATGACTAAAAAATCAATTCTGATTAAAAGAGATAGAAAATATATGATCCAATTCTATTATTTTTCAAGCCTAAACGCACATACTTTATAAAAATGATGCATTTAAAAATTTCGGTGGCACGGGCTACATACTAGTGACTTTGAGTCACCGAAGAGGAAAAGTGGGAACACTATTAATTTTTATTAAAAAAAAAAGAAAATACTATAAATACATAACAAATGTATATATAACACTCAGATAGAGTGAGGTCCATTTAATTTTTTATTTTTGGTGGATCCCAACACAATTTGTGTTGAAAAAAAACGAGATGCTAATACCGCACCCGACCCGATTTATCTCCTCGATCAATTCCCAATATTTGTTTCTAGAGACGTATTCACAAGAACCTCGCACTGAAACCTCCTATCCACACCACCGTCGTCTTCCAGCTCTGTCATGGCCGGAGAATCGGAGAGCTTCCCGACACCCGCTGAGGACACCTCCGAGTATGGTTTCGAGCGAGCAGAGATGTACCAGGGCAGTCTCATCGGCACCGTTGACCCGTACGAGCGCCACGTGTTCCTCTGCTACAAATCTCACGAGACGTGGCCTTCACGCGTCGAGGATTCGGATTCCGATCCTCTCCCTCAGCTGCTTGCTTCTGCTCTGAAAGCTCGTAAAAATGATATCAGCGTCAAGGTCCATCCTAATACTCGTGTGGCTGTGCGCCCTGCTTTTTTTTTTAAGCTTTTAAGAACGAGATTGACGCTTAGTTGTGTTAACATAAGCAAAAACTTGTTTAATATTTTTCTTCTTATATATTTATACTATACATTTCGTTACGAACTTGTTCAGTACAGCTCAGGCGAACGTGGTATTGGCTTAGTGCTCTACTTGTTTCGTTGTATCTGTTCTCTGGAATGTGATATTAATTTCGCACTTTAGGACTAAATGTTCTGTGTGTCTGCTGCTTTTCATTAGGACTGGAGAGAAGTATTTACTAGAATCGCTTAACTAGTACTGTGCATTTGGACAGATGCTTCTTTCTGCATTATATAGCTAGATTTATTTGGCTGTTGTGTTTGGTTTGTATTAAGTTTTGATACATGTGATATGGTGAACATTTTTTATTCAGACTTTCATTTGTTTTATTGTGAAGCATTATTGGTTAGTATTTGAATGTTTCATACCAGACCTAGTAACATGTGTATCTTTTAATCTACTTTGTCCTGTTTTATTTTATTCTTCTTGATATTTGGCTAATTTAGGTTGGTATGAGATAATAATTGCACAGAAAATATGTTTATGTTTTGATGATCTTTTCTCCATGATTTGATGATCTTGTAATTTGTAGACTCGCTTGACTATTTGCGAGGGAGGCGATGGTTTGAAGTTCTCAGATGGAGATGTTTTAATCTTCCCTGAAATGACCGTATGTAGGTATGGATTTTTTTTATATGGTCTATGATATTCTTTTCTTTCCACGTAATCTAGTTTTACTGGTTTCTTTGATGGCTCAGTTTTTAGCGTGTGTTTTACCATCTTATATGCGTCCTTTGCAGCTAAATTCACCTGGATTTTTTCATTTAAGTTCCTTCCTTTTGCTATGTAAATTAGTTTTCTTCAATTAGTCCGACCAACAGAAGTTCAATTTTTTACCTTCGCTTCAAATTTATCCCACTGGGGACAACTTCTGCTTTTCAAAAGTAGAACTCACTGCTTGCAGTTCGGGATGTGTATTAAATGTCTTCTGTTTATGTTGTATTTATAAATTAACTACTTAATTGTGCTATTTCTAATGAGTTTGAAGCTATCTTATTTATGTTCTCTGAAGGGGTTTGACGGAGTCAGATGTTGATAGCTTTATTGAGGATGTGCTCGTTAACGGGAAGCCTTGGCTATCTGGAATGCAGGAGGAGTTGGCTGGTTCTTATGTGTTTGTTTGTGCTCATAACAAACGAGACCGTAGGTGTGGTGTTTGTGGCCCAATTCTTATTGAAAGATTTAAAGAAGAGATTGGGTCCAAGGATTTGAAGGACCAGGTTTTTGTGGCTGCCTGTTCGCATATAGGAGGACACAAGTATGCAGGCAATGTGATAACTTTTAGTGCGGATCCTCATGGCAAAATTGCTGGCAATTGGTAATATTTATGCTCGCGCATTCTCTTGTTTTATTATTGAACTATTTGCACAATGCGTAAAGATTGTTTGGTTGAGCTCATAAGCTCCTCGAAACATGTTATAAGATGCTTGAGAGCTAAAGATCTCGTATAGGGGTTCCTCTTATCAGCTCAGCCAGACACTCTCTTAGTTGCAATACACTTTAATAAGCCTGCATCAATATGTCATAAAATATCTTATCATGACAAACGAGTGGTGGTTGTTTCTATATGCAGGTATGGGTATGTCACACCTAATGATGTTCTTGAATTGCTCGATAAACAAATTGGGAAGGGAGAAGTCATTGACCGTATCTGGAGGTTTGTATCCTCCGTGTCATGACTTTATTCTAGAATTAATTATCATGGTTAATTTTCATTATTTCGATCATTATCATGGTTAAAATGACTACATGGAAATCTGTCTTTGAAAATTAAAACTCCACTTCTGTTTGGAACAGCGATTTTAAATGAAGAGCTGTAAATACATATTCTCATTTGTGGTAAGAACTGCATCTGGTTTAAGTGGAACTGATAGTTTGTTGCAATCTGATGTGTATTGTTCAGTAATTATAAGAACTGGAACTTATTATTCTTTCCTCTCCAGAGGTCAAATGGGTGCGAAAGCTAAAGAAGACGAACAAGTAGAGGAGCCGAAGCATGCCACTGAAACTAATGCGAATGTCAATGACAAACAACTTTCAGAGACTGTTACTGAAGTCGAGACGGAAGATGTGGGAAGCTGTTGCCAGGGTGTTAACGGGTTTTTGTGCTGCTGTGCTGAAAATGTTGATAAAAAACAAATTAAGAACAAATTCTCAAGCTGGGTGGGAAAATTTGAGCAGCGTAATGTCCTTACAACTGTTGCTGTGGTGGGTGCAGTTGCCACCATTGCTGTGGCTTATGGTTTTTACCGAAGGGCAAGGTGAATCATTGTTTTCTGTATTTTTCTGAAAAATATTTTAAGGTACTACTGGGTTTTATGTTCTTGGTTTTGTATGGAAATGCTCTGAGTAATGTGATGGACTCCTTAGGTGTGATTGCACCGTGTAAAGGAGAGAGAGCATAAATAGATATTTTTAAATATTAGCTACTGTGGACCTATTATTTTAATATTGTCCCGTTTTGTACCAAATATTCCCTGGGGTTTTCTAGTTTAGGAAAAAAAGGTGGCTGTATGTGCTATTTTTGTTGAAAGTGACTACACTTCAAATGTTGCAGCAGGCAGATGAATGAGTCTCTGTCAACTGATTTGTTCAATATATTTGGTTGCAAGTGGCTCTTGTTTTTGCTTATCTTCCTTGTTCCTTTTCTTCTTTTCTTCTTTCATTTTCCATTTTTTTTTTCTTTTTATCATTTTGCAGGTTTTCTGCGGGACCATGTGACCCTTGATGCATTTTCCATTTCTTATTGTGTCTTGTGTTAATAATGAAATATCCTCAGTTTGTTTGAGTTAGAAAAGTCCAACATTTTTTTTTTAATTCAGACATAAAAACTCCAACATTTGTTACTGTTCAACAAAAGCATTCGGAAACATCAAATCTGGTTTAGGAACTGTTGCATACTATGAGGTATGAACAAATGAGCTGAAGTGCAAATTTGGGTGTCAAATGTGCAAGATGATGGAGAATTGTTATATTTTATAGTTTAATGCATCATGCAACTGCAATTGTGTCGTGCTCAGAGCACTTTCAGTCGGATTGTGGGTCCCCCACTGGATCAGTCCGGTGGTAGCAAGTCAAGTAAAAGCCTAACCCTCATTCTACCGTAACTGCACATCAATTTGCCCTCTTACTAATTATTTTCCTCTAATCATTACCAAACATATCCATTAACCACAAACACACAATTCAAATTTACCGTTTGTCACAAACACAAGCAGTGTGACGGATCCAGTAATTTTACTCAGGGGAGTCCGATTTTAAATGTTAAATAACGAGCTTGTAGTTTAAGTCAAAACGCTCATTTCATATAAAATGTATTTACTATAAATATAAATATCGATATGTGTACCGTCAAGTTTTTAAAAACTTAGAATCCTATCACTCTCATTTTTTCTTTTTATAAAAGCTAGATTTCAGGTATTTTAATTTAATTTCAATATCTATAAGTTGTGGAAAAATAAGTTTTTTGGTTGAAAAATTTATTTAAATTGAATTTTTACAGCACATTGCATAATATTTTTATTGATGAGAGCGTACCAATTGAACAATTTTTAAGAAAAAAATAAATAGAGTTAAAAATATGTGATCACACAAAAATAAGTAAGAAATCAACATTAGAAAATGTAACAATCCAACTAAATACTCGGTTTTATATCACTAAACCGATTTACAGTTAAAAGACTGAAAGAGTAAATCATTATAAATATTTTAAAAAACTTATCTAGAAATGTAAAATATAAAGATTGTTAGTACATTTTTCAAGAAATAAATAATATTATTAACTTAAAGTAAATTAACATAGAAAATAAATTTTAATTATTAATATGTTATAAATATTTTTTTGTATTTTTATACATAATTTTGTATTTTATAGTATGTAATTATATATATATATTTTTTTATAAAAATGAAGGGGTCCATGGCCCCTGGGCCGGCTCCGTCAATTACACAAGAAACACTAACATCATTCCAAATTAGAAAATGATAAATACCATCATACCACATTACTGATCTACTGCTGCAAATCACATTGCGTAAGCATGGGCGGACGGACATATAGTTTAGAGGGGGGCATGGTCCCCTCCAAATAATATTTAAAATAAAATTATTAAAATTAATTTGATGTAAAAGTATGAGAGATATGATTTAAAGTGATGGTTAGTTAGAATAATGTGAGTGGGTGAATAGTAAATTAAGGTTGATGTGATGTGTATGAATAATTGATTTGATATTATTAATTATTTTGATAATACGTAAAATTGAGTTAAAATTAAATTAAAAAAGTAATTTAGTTAAAATGTTGGAATTTTTTTGAAAATTCTTATAAACAAACACGCTGGATAGATAATCTGAAATTAGCCAATTATCAACTCATACGACGCCGTTGAAGGCACAGAAGTCAGATCTGAGAGTTGAAATTCGGGAACTGCGGTGAAAGGTAAGTGAACGCCGATCAGTGAGCAACAATGGCAGAAAACGAAACCGTCATCAAGCCAAAGCCTCGGCCAATCATACGCATCGGCCTGTTTCTCATTGCCCACAGTCTCTTAGTAAGGTATATTCTTTCAGTTTGTGCAATCTAAATTTCTTAGATTTAAAGAAAACGTGGAAACTGATTGTTTTTCAAATGGTAATGAATTGTTTAGTGTGGTATGCTGCATAGCAGGGATTGTAACTCTTCTCCTTTTGCCTCTTCTCGCGAAGAACACTTATATCTCTGAGAATGCTCTAATGCCTGGTGAGTTTCACTTGCTCGTTCCCCTCAAATTTTCTGTCTGTATTTTTTTTAATGGGACGATTGTCTGTTGATCTTTTTATCATATTTATTTTACGTATTATGATGCTATTTTATCCCTCTTTGTTTTTGAATCATCCTGTAGGTTCTGCTACTCCTATGCTCTCTCACAATGATGCTTCGGATGGGCACAGTTTTTTGAACCGAATACTGAATCTGAATTCACAGACTGGCATGTAGGTATTTTCAGTTACACCTGCGTTTGTATATAGGCTCCTGAGAATCTTGCTTGCAAACTGAGAGCTGCATAAAGAGAGACACTTTTAATTCATATAGTGATATGTTTTCAGGACTACTAACATCTATTTTCATGAGGTTCTAGTGACAATGGAATTTAATTACAGAGTATTAAATTGATATATATGAAGAAGTCAATCGTTGAGTAGACTAGCTCAAGTTCTGAAGCAGAAGACAACGTCATTTTGTTTCGGACAAAGTTCTAGTATGCTAGAGGGTCTGCAATTGCAATTGAACTGTACATTCTCAACACATTTAGATGAAAGACAGACAAGTTTCTTTTGCATGCAAAAGGAACCTCCAACTGTTATAACCTTTAGCTTTTATTGTTTGTGTGTATGCAAAAGTGATATGCCGCTGCCCTTTCTCATTTACAGTATGTTGATTTTTTCATAAAACTGTTACAACCTTTTGTTCAGGTGTTCGCTTTAAACATTTTATATGCAGTGAAATTTCTGAATTGATAGCAGAACACATGATGGAGTTGGGTGGCGAAACTAGCTATCACAAGTTCCAACCAATACCTAACAAGTTTCATCCCCTACACTTTTTCTTGGGTCCTGATGCTGGAATAATAAAAGCAAACCACAGCTGTTCCTCTTATGGGATCAACACGGTTGGAATTATAAGGGCCCCACGTGGTGATGGGAAGGAAGCCATAGTAATTGTAACACCTTATAATTCCACGGATATAACATTTGGTGAGGCTTTATCTCTAGGGGTTTCTTACTCAGTCTTCTCTCTCCTAGCTCGAGTTACTTGGCTCGCAAAGGATATAATATGGCTTGCTGCCGACTCGAAACATGGAGAATTTGCTGCGGTTGGTTCATGGTTGAGAGATTATAACACACTTTCTTTTGGTGATTTAAAGTCGCATCAGGAAATATGTTTTGCAGGTAATCTTTTTTACAATAAACCTTTGATGTTTGATCTAATCCCAAAAAAGCATCTGACTTTCAAAATTACAAATAATACATCTCAGATTTTATGTTGCCTTGTGTTTACCCACTTTATGGGCGGAAAAGCATTTCTAGCCCCTGCTTCACAAATTTAAAAATATTACTATAGATCCTTACTCTTAACACTGAATCATACCTGAGGGGGCATTTTTGGAAGTTTATTAGAGTTTGATGTTTCTTTCTTCTTTTTTTTTCTTCTCTAATTTGGCCAAAAATTTAGGGTACTTTCTAGTTCACCCATTTTTAGTTATTATCATGTATATTTTAAGCACCTCATTGTGGGTGTATGAATAAGAGTAGACTCAAGACCCTACCTTCTAAATTGTAAAGAACTACAGAGATACATTATTCGGAAGGAAAATGTAATCTCTCCTTGTGTGGTGCAGGTACTTTGGGTGATCGTAAAACGACTCGAGGTCATGGAGATGCAATATCCAATGACTTTCGAAGAGCTGGCACAATGGCAGCTGCCCTTGTCATTAAGGTTGCTGATAACAGCATGGAGTTCGGAAATGATGTTCTCAACATTTATGCTGAGGCTTCTAATGGGCAGATGCCAAATTTGGACCTCATTAATATTGTTAATTATTTGGCAGTACATGGGCAGGGCTTACAAGTAAGGGTGGACAAGGTTTGGTCGTTGCTTGATTCTTGGTGGTTAAAAAGTCTTGGAAAATTATTCGAGGTGCTTGGGATAGTGGGTAAAAGCTTAAATCCACAGTGGAAGTTCGGTATACCTGCTGCGGATTATGTTGACGGCTGTGCCACTCTTGCCAGTTCCTTATATAACCAAGTATGCCTCATTTTTGATAGGTGGCTATATCAACTATTGTTGTAATGGTGTTAATTACGAAAGCTACAGCTGAGCTTTAGGCTAATAAAAAGAGTAGGATGACTGTTATCTTTTAAAATTATAAATCACCCCATGACATTTGTTTCTCCTCTAAAAGTTGCACTATTAAGTATGCAAACCTAAACAAGATCATTGTTACACTTGAAAGATATATTTATAATTGTGAAAGTAACTCCATTTTTTATTAATTAGGCTAAACCTATGTGGTAGTTCTTGGGGCCACTATCTGGAGGGTTGAGATCGTGTGATTTTTTTGGTTGGCTTTCTCAGCCTAACCTTCTTATAGCTTTGAATGTAACAAAGGGTTTACTTTGTTGTTTGAATTGTTCTCTATGAGGCTTAAATGGCTAATATCCTTTCGGTTTTGGTAAATGTTCGTTTGTCACTGTTAATTACTAACGGATTTGTTACATTAGGCATTAGGTGTTCCCACCGGCCCACATGGTGCATTCCGTGATTATCAAGTTGATGCGATCACTATGGAAATATCACCAAAGTATTTATCTGCAAGTCAGAGGATTATGTTCCTACAGCGTGTTGGCAGGTTATTGTTAATTAGGGCCTTTTGTCACCTAAATTTGGTTAACCAATCAAAGCATGTGGTTCACGGTCATGATGTTTTTTTGAGCTTTTTGTCCTGATAATTATTTGTTATTATTAGGTTAATTGTGAAAACCTATTATTTCGGGAGTGGGATAGTTATGAAGAAAATCTAGAGAAGTTTCAAAATCAGAGAAAACCTCTTTGGAGTTTGATGCTACTTACATTTTCCCAGACTTTACTTGTAAAAAATATATCAGCCCCCCACCCAACGTTAATAAAAGTACTAGAGCATTCCCTTCAATTTAAGACAGAAGGAAACATCAAGCAATTAATGTAATTTTTAACATGTTTAGGGGTAATTTTGTAATTATCATTAAACAAATTCTCTGTTTTTCTTGTCATGCCCCATTATTTTTTTCTACATTTGATATATTTTTTTTTCTGGAAAAGAAATATGCGTCTGTTTAATTGTTCATTTATTTATGTGTTCTATCTGAGATTGAATTCTCTATGTTTGACAACAGGTTGGTTGAAGGAGTCATACGATCCGTGAATAATCTCCTCGAGAAATTTCATCAGTCCTTTTTCCTGTATCTTTTAACATCTCCAAGTAGGTTTGCTTCAGTTGGAGTCTACATGATTGCCTTTGCTTTACTCATTGCTCCACTTCCACTAGTTTCTGCCTCTCTTTTTTCCAATGCTAGCAAACTTGGAAAGAGCAATACCCAAATTCCATTCAACCCATCTTGGAAATGGCTTAGCGCAGCAAAAACCGTTCTTATTGTCCACTTATGGGGCGCATTCGTAACCTTACTTCCTTATTTTATCTCCCTAAACCCTGATTCCTCGCCTTCAGTCAACTGCACAGCTTGGGCTGTGCTTTCTTTGCTTACCCTCCTATTTGTGTTTGCAGTATTTAATTCTTTTTCCATTTTAAATAAAAACCAACCTCAGATAAACGAATGGGCTCTCGTTAAATCGGTGACAGTGGCTGCTGCTTTCATTGGACTTTGTCTAATGTCTGTTATAAATTTTGCAACGGCTGAAATTGGTTCATTAGTGTTGGTGCCGATGTGTTTGACAGTTGCGCCCTTAAGGCGAAAAGTAAATTCTGTGAGAACAGTCATCCTTGGTGTGTGTAATGTGGCATTGGTGTTTGTGGGCTTTCCTCCGGTTGCTTTCCTTTTGTTAAAAGGTGGGTTGAATGGATTTGACACAGTTGGATTTGGCGATTTCTGGGTTTGGGCCGAGTCACTTTGGGCTTGGAATAGTGCGACTTATATTTACTTATGTATGGTCCATCTTCCTTGCTGGGTTTTATGTATTCACACTCTGCTACATCCTTCCTGAAGTGCTCTAGTTTTCAGGCCAGTGTTTGTTATAAATTGGTCGGCAATGGAGCTATAGACATTCCCTATGCTACAGAGTTATAATTCGAGCAGTTTATGGGTTGTGAAACTTTCCACCTTGTTAGTGTTTGTGGTCTCATGATTCTCATTTGTTGTACCTGAGGTTTTTGCAGCCTAATTAGTCATCTTTTTAGATTATGAATATGCTCACGACATTTGTTAATGCTTTGCTAGAGGGCATTCTTAAGGTGAATATTTGTGTGGCTGTATACAACAAAACATCAGAAGGACACTGGCAAATCGCAAATGACAGCTTAAATGACTCCTATCTTATGCCTTTTCTGCAGAATTCCTTTTATATGACATATTCCAATTCTATCATAATCTAATATTTTCCAAACTGCAAATAAATATGTGAGGTGGGTTAACCGTTAGGAGTTACCCGTCATAGTTTATTAACGAATCTGCAAACCTTTTTTTTTTTTAATATGACATTTCAATTTAAAATTACCTATAAATGTTGAAGAATTGTGGTTGTCCAACCGCTCGACATTTCTAACAGCATATTTATTGTTTCAAAAAATATTAGGCTATGTTTAGATTGAGGAATTCATTAAGGGATTTGAAATCTACAAGATTTCAAATTTACAAGTCCAAATCCCCTTACAGGTTCCGATGATAATAGAAGTTTGAGTATTTGAAATTCACCTAGATAGATTTTAGTCATTAATTTGAAGGAATTTAAATGACGTAGCAAACCTAGTTTTTTGGCATCCACTATTTATCCCACCGTTGACAACTATACCGTCCTCGAGTATGACTTATAAGCAGTTGGGCAGTCGTGGATATATTACACTCATTGTAGTACATTATTTATAGAAAGCGAGATCTTGTCTTCAGTACATATTCATTTTTTAGATCTATAACAATGATTGACGAAGCAATATACCGTCCTCGAGTATGACTTATAAGCAGTCCGAAGGCGGATTGAAGTTGTCGTTTCGTGATCGTCGACTGGCCGTTTGGATCAACATCCGTTCGATCCGCGCCATGACCTAGTACGTTGATTGTCTGTCCTCATTGATGGAATGCACACTCTCTTCCAATCGATCAATCTGCTCCCTATTCAACATTATGATACACAGTCAAATCTCTCAATAAAAGCACCAATGATGAAGATCGTGTATCGGGAAGTTAAAATGCAATAACCCAGACTAGCGTCCATCGGTTATGCACGAGGATTTGTGCTAGAAACCTAGCGTTTTTAATTTTTTATTGCTTAAATTTCTACCAATCGATCAATACAACTTAAAAAGAAAAAATTACTAAAATATTGAAAATTAATAAAGTCCTAACTAATAATAATTTAACGAAAACGACATATAAACTAACAATATTCTAATCGTCTACGTTGAGCATAGGCTGTAGGCAACGCAACCGGCCATGCTGGGCCTTAAATTCTCTGCCTAGGGTGATCGAATCCCAAAGAGAGGGTACCGTCGATAACTTTTCCCACCTCTAGAGGAAAGGGACAAACTGGTAATCACTGTGGCATTAGACCTTCTGGGCGCTAGGGTATAAAGGGGGTGGTACGACTGATAATAGAGCACATTCCACGGGTTAACTCTCGAAGTAGCCGAGGGGCCAACTATAAGAGTCCATGACTGACAGACGCATAATATTCTAATCGGCCCTTTTACGTCCTAGCCCCGCGACCTGCTGCTGCTGCTGCGGGCCTGCCGGCTCTGTCACTGCTGTTGTTTGCCAAACTCCATGCCCATGACTGGGTGCCCCGTCGCCTTGATACAAGCTTGGTTATAGGCGTTTTACAATTATTGCTCCTCGTCCGTATCACAGACGAATGCTACTAATTTCCAAATTTGGTCGCCAACAGCTTTTTCAACCTCCGCCTCCGCCCAGCGGCGGACGTCCGTCGAGATACCGGTGCTCAGCCTCTCGTGCTTTGTCTTTTCACCTTGTAGAAGTGTCGGTTTGCGCCTTGGTGGCTAGTGGTCCCAACCGTCGGCCAGTTAGCCTGACCGGGTCGGGCCGCTCAGCCGTGTGGTAAGGTGTCTCCTTTGGTCTTTGTTTCGAGGCCTCCGGCGTTATCTTTGCGGCTTCCCCATCTTCCCCCAGTGTCGATCTGCTTCGGGTCCAGATCTAGACTAAACATTCGTCTAGGCAGTTTGAGTGTCTGCAGTTTTCGAGTTTGAAGTCAAAATCTGTTAATCGTGTGGGTTTTGGTTAGGTGGTCGTGTGGGTTGTTTGATCAACTAGAAGAGGTTTTACTCTTATTGTGTATATTATGTGTGTGTTTTTTATTTTTTAGTTGTTTTTTAGTTCGTACAAGTCCAACTATGTCTGGATTTCTGTCTCATTTATGGAGTTACAGTCTCCTTTATGGAGTTGAGTTTTTTGTGTGTGCGGTTAACAGTTGCGTCTGGATTTGTATGTGAAGTTGACACTCCTATTGTACTCGTTTGAGGTTTTTTATTTATGAATATAATTATTGTTTCGAAAAAAAAATATTCTGAATATTTGGAATTAGCCACTTTTTAGTTTAAAAATTTTTAAAACCTCCCGCGTTAATTATTCTCTCTCCAAAGAATTTTAGAGCTCTGAATAATAGTCACTAGCTCAAGACGGAAGGAACAAAAAGAGTAGAAAGAACATCTTTATCCTCCGGCGCTCAGTCCACCGCCCATCTCAGATCGGACGACGCAACCCGCCCTGGAACCGCGAATTTGATCTCACCGGTAAAAGCACCAAAGATCTTGCCTCCTACTTCTTAATCGTCTAGCCATAATTGCTCAAATGGTTGAATTCGAAATTTATCATGTTTGTTTGTTTGTTTGTTTTTTTTTTGTTGTCGTTTTAGTGGTGGGAAAATACTACTTGAGATGACAAATGATTAAATAGGCTGTTGTAATTGTTGTTCATCAATAGATTTAAAGTTCTCGGGCTGAGGATTGTTTTTTTCATTTCTTTTTGAATTCTTTAATATACTGGAATGGTTAATTGCATGCTGAATTTGTGAAANGGCAATTTGTATGAATGAGAGATTGGATTGAAATTTGAATGCTTTTGCTTATGTTTTAAGGATAAATAAATCTGGAAGAACTATATTTTGATGATAATGTTGGAATTAACTTTAGGCGAAAACCATCGCTTTAATCCAGGAGCTTTCGTCTTGAATAATTGAGAATCGAAACTGAATAACGGAAGCGTACCTGAATCCATATGTGATTGATTTGGAGATTTGGCCTTCTAGGTCTATACAATCGTGTACCTTTCAGAGAACTCTTTAGCTTTTCTCTGTAACCTCTCTGTTGGTGGGATGCAGAAGAGTTGTGATGTCGATTCAAATCTTCTTTTCTTGGTTTGTTTTCCCTTAATACAATTAACACAAATGTCAAAATCTGTAAAGTCTAAGGGATCGAGAATTTCGTCGGACACAAGTCTCTCTATTCTCCGTTTGGAGATATGACCTAATCTCTTGTGCTACAACGTAGTTGAATTCTCATCAGTTAATTTTCTTTTCACACCACGTGTATTTAAATGCAGAGACTCATTGAATGAAGCAATAGTATCTAGTAAATAAAGATTATCATAACCTGATAAAGAATCAGAACCAACCAATTTTGAATCATGAAACAAACTGAATTTTCCACTTTCAAATGAACAAGAATAACCGAATTTGTCCAAAACAGAAATAGAAATCAAATTTCGTCTAAAAGACGGAACAACAAATGTCTCATCAAGATCCAAATAATATCCACTCTTTAACAATAATCTAAATTTTCCAATTGCTTCAACTTCAATTGTCTTGCCGTCACCCACATAGATGTATCTTTCACCATCACTTGGTTTTCGGCAATGGAGGCAACCTGCATGGACACACTGTGAGTTGTGGCACCAGAATCTATCCACCACGTGTGTCTAGGAACTGAAGTTAAATTAACCTCAGAACAAACTAAATTAAACAGCATACCTTTCTTAGCACGCCAAGCGTGGTAGTTGGCACACTACTTCTTTGTATGCCCTTCAATCTTATAAAAGAAACAACCTGAAGTGGTGTTAGAATTGACACCATTAGGCACACTAGGTGCTGCTTGTTGTTTCTTTTGTGGGACTATATTTGCAGCTTCCTTATCCTTATTTCTCTTTATTCCCTTGCCCTTATTTTTGGAAGTATAGGCAATATTAGAGCTCTCTGTCTTATCTTGCTTCAACCTTTCCTCTTCTTGGACACAGTATGAGATGAGCTCATTCAGAGACCAAGTCTCCTTCTGATAGCTATAGCTCACCTTAAACTGGTTAAATTGTCCCGGAAGAGATAACAAAACCAAATGCACTAGCAATCCCTCAGAGAGTTCAAGCTTAAGTGCTCTTAATTTTGAAGCAGTATGAGACATCTCCATAATGTATTCCCTAATATTACCTTTACCACCAAACCTCGTTGAGATAAAATTTGCCAAAAGCGTACCAATTTCAGCCTTTTCGTTCTTGACAAACCTTTTCTCAATATCTGCAAGGAATTCCTTAGCAGTAATGATATTTTCAAACATAGTGCCCCTGAATGCTTCCGGAATGGCTTTCTTTATGATCATCATACATATGCGATTCATTTTCTCCCACCTTTCAAAGTCCCTCTTTTCATCTGATTACTGTTATCCGTAAGAGGAGGTGGAGAATCAGTCCTTATCGCAAGATCGAGATCCATGACACCGAGAATTATTAAAAGATTCTCTTGCCATGCCTTAAAGTTTGAGCCATTTAGCATAGGAATATAGTTGATGCTGGCAGTGATATTAGCAGAAGTAGACATAGCTGAATCAAAGAAAAAATAAACTGATCATGCTCATGAAAAATACTTAGAATTAAAATGATAAATTCAAATAAAGGTAACCCCATCTCAAGACATCGTAACTCCATTAATATTTTATCTTTGGACAAGATATTAACTTGTAATTGACATCTTGATGCAGTAATCAAACATTGATAATAAGAACATATCAAACAATAAATCTTACTTTGGGCCGATTTATTGTTCACATGTATAACCAAATAATCATCATACGTTTATTACCGTAATTGCACAAGTAATTCTAATGAGTACTCCCCTTCCTTTGGGCCGGTTAATACTCACTCAAATTACATGCACTCATACCCTTTTATATTTCAAAACAAATTAATTTCCACAAAAGAGGTCGCTCTGGCGACATGTTGTTTCAATTAATTTATCTCAAAATATATAAAACTTTATACCAATATTCGAATTCAAAATTTAAAATTCTAAGACTGAAAAGTAGACTTAAAAGTCTAATCTTTAATCTATATATATATAATTACTAGCTAATAGAATTTAATAAAACCTATTTAATTTTACCTATGTGGCAATTTAACAATTTTTCCTCCAAAAACCGTTACATTTTGATGTATTTAATCTTTCATTTAATCATTAAATAATTAATACTCATCACTTTAAAATTACAAAAATTATTTTAAACTTTTGATTAATGACAGTTGACCATATAATGTGTTGACCGTATAATGTGATTAGATGTTATTATTGTTGTTACATTTAATTTTTTTTTTTTAAAATAAAAAATATATTTGAAATTCCTAAATAAATAATAAATAATTCACAAATAAAAGACGTACCAAAATACACATTACATCCAATCAGATAAACGCAATTTTAAAAAAAAAATATTCCAACTCTTTTAATTGTAAATTTGGTCTGCAAAAAAAGTGAAAGAAAAATAATTAATCATTATATGTACAGACTCACAATAATTTATTTATATCTGTGCAAATGCACAGGTCGAATACTAGTTCACATAAGCCCAGACAAATAATCCATGTCTATGCCTGAAGGGTTTAAATAAATCAAGTTCTATGTTCAGAAATAACCAAGTTGCATAGTTCCATCAAGGCAAACAAATCAATCTGGAGGAGCAAATCAATCTGAATCCATATGCGTGGCAAGAAAAAATGAATTACTGAGGGCCATAATTTTCATATCAACATATAATTTAATCCACTGAATCCAAACAACTGAAATTGATTGGAGTCGCACAAAACTAATGAGCATATACTAAATCATATATTATCTTGATATTCGAGATCTGTACTGTAGTGCCTTTCGGAATGAAAATCACCCACTGAATCCAAATATATATTTCACACATGAGATAATTGAATCAACCAACACTCATATCCAAAAAAATAACCCATATGCAATTCGCAGAACTATTCAAACAAATATTGCATCTGAATCCAAAACGTAAGAGCCTATCCTTATGGCTTTAAATATAGCCATTCGATTCAACCAGCGAGGCCGAAAAAAATATATATTACAAAATCACAACAGATCAATCCGAAAATTCGCACAATATACCAAATCATATGGATTAAATTTGATTCCCCAAAATCCAATACAAAAGGCTCTGATACATATTGTTCGAATTAACTTTAGGCGAAAACCATCGCTTTAATCCAGGAACTTTCGTATTGAATAATTGAAAATCGAAACTGAATAGCAGAAGCGTACCTGAATCCATATGTGATTGAACAATTTTACAAAATTTTAAATTTTCTGAATATGCAATATGAAATTATTTTACAGTTAATATTCCTATTATGTCTTATAGTTAAAAAAAAAAAAAAAACTGATTTATATGAGTGTTAAATAATTTATATTTATATTATACATTTACATACTCAAAATTGTAATATGTAATACACACTTTATCTAATTTAAATTTTTAAATATCATATACGTACATATAATATATAATTATTTATTTTCCTCTGTGCATGTGCACAAGATCGAATACTAGTGATCTCTAAAAGTCAAACTCTGACTTGCAAGATATCGGGCAGAAACAATTAAACTTCAAGCCGTAATCTATTTTTTGCAACTTGTTCAGAACATTGTTTTTCAATAAGTGGTCGAACATGTTGTGTTTGATTCATTAGGTTCCCACTTGATTTCTCAGCAATTTGGTGCAATGAATTATGATTTTTTCCAATGTGATTTAGAAATGCAGTCTTTTTCATTCCGTACTTTTTTCCAGTTTCTAAACCCATCAACAATAAAAGTATTCTAACTGTGAATTGTTGAATAAATAGCAAGGGAAACAAAATGCAGCTTCACTCGTAGGGGAATATTCTAATCAGGACGGAAATATCTTGAACCACGACGCTTGAAAACGACGAGAATACTTCACAGACCCACTCGAAGGATATTCTCCTTTGTATTAATAAGGGCCGCAACTAATATAAACTCGTCGAACTTCGTCAATTTTATCAACGAGATAACTTGATATTGACATATGTAACTCTGGGACCTGTTCAATTCTGGGTGATTTTTCAATGTGATTAACAACTTTCTCAACAGTTGGTGGTCCTCCATTATCTTCCTCAATCTAATCATGTTTTCTTTTGAAAAACGAGTCTATTCTTGATGAATTTTTCATCTCCTAAAAATAATAAAAAATAATATTTATAAAATAGTATAAGTCTATATATGATTCATGATTAAAAAAATGGTATAAACCTGTATATGATCCATTTGTTCTTGAGTGATGGCTTTAAACCCTAAGTTCCTAAAAATGATAAATAAATTAAATTATGAACATGAGTATAAATTAAAGTACTCACAAATATAAAAGAATGATCAAAATACTCGGAAGAATCAAGAAATTGGATGCATGATCCTTGTTGTTGCTGTGAACTTGTACTACTTTTTTTACCATTTTGCTGTTGTGCGTCTCTGTTTCTCTGTTTTTGGACTTGAGGTTGTTGTTTATTTTAATTAGAATAGTTTATTAGTTTTATTGTTAATAAAGAACTAATATAATATAATACACTAATAGATGAGAGGTAAATGGGCTTCATTGCTTATATTTTAAATATATATCTAATAGGAGTGTTAATTCACATATATTAATTGGTTAATGAGGCTTGGGGGACAATAATAATTAAACAGACATCTATTACTATAAAATACAGAAAAAAAAAATGTTTGAAAAAATATTTCAATTTCCCGCTTAAAAGTTGTTTTCCCCCCTACAATTTAATTTGAAATTTTTCATGCAGGTATTTGAATTGTTTTTATTCCATGCATGCACGTTTTCAGTTTTTTTGGGATTTGGATTTCATTTATATATATATAAAAGATTTTGTTTGACTAAACTCACCTATCTACAAATCACATTTTCATATGTCTACCGATCTGTTTTTTATTTCCTGTTTTTTAGGTAATCAAGCCGAGTTTAAATTATGGTATCATCCATCAAATGAGTAATTGTTTAAGATAATTAGCCGTGAAAAAAAGAAATGAGTTTGTAATTTATTTGGTTAAATTCAGTTATTGAGTTAATTCTTCTCTTATGAACACGTTTCTGTGGACGGATGTTGTGGTATTGCAGGAAAAGATGATTTAGATATATACAAATCCATTATCATGAAAACCTTATTTTTTTATTAATCTTTTTACACGTGACAATTATTTTGTTAAACTTTTTACACTAATCATGGTAACAATTTTTTAAATGGGAATGCTATAATAAAAAATAAAAATACAAAATTTAATCTTTAATGAAAAATTAATTTATAAGTTTTTATATACATATATATAAATCGCATATTTCAATAGAAAAATATTATTTTTTTAACATATAGTTATGCAATATATACAACTTAAATAATAATTAAAAAAAAAACAAATACATTGTAAAGAGTTCATTTCAAAGTTATACAGATAAAGTAATCAAATTGGTCGAGACTAATGATAAAGGTATATATTCCATATTATGTTTTCAACGATTTATTATCTTTAAAAATACAATTATGCTGGATATATTATCCATATAAATATAATAAATCTACCCTAAAAACGATGAAGAGGACTTCGCGATAACTAAACTTAATTATTTGGAATGTACATCTTTTTATATACATATAAATAAAAAGCCAACGGTTCACCATTATACAAATCATATAGAGATCTTTTTACTTATGTTTATTGTTTTTCACTCCACACGTATAAACTTAATTTAATCTAAATCTGTTTTTATTAAAAAGAGGTAAAATAACATTTGGTTTCCCGCCTAAACTATTTGAATAATATTTTTTGTCAAAATTTGAAAAAATCCCGCCTAAATTAATGTAGAGAATCATTTTGGTCAGATATTGCGGCTATTGCCTTTATTAGTTGCATGATTTAAATTTGGAATATAATATATTGACAAAACTTGCAGCTATTACCTTTATTAGTTACATGGTTTAAATTTAATATATAATATATTACAAAAAAATAAAAAGATTTTTATTTAAATTTAAAAATAAAAAATAATTATTCATAACTTACGGGTCAATATTTACTTGGACGTAAACGAAATAGTCAATTATATAACTTACGGGTCAATATTAACTTGGACGTAAACGAAATAGTCAATAATTTATAATTTAATAAATTACTCAACTCCTTAATTTTTTTATTTTAATAGTTTATACAATAATAAATTATTTGAAGTAATGAAACAATATAAATTTTATATTTATACTTATTATTCACATAGACTGTTAAATATATGATAACATTTTACCAAAATAACTATTTTATGGAATCACATACACTACAAGAAAAATGGTTATATTCCAACGAAAAATCCTATGGTAATATATTCCAATGGAAATTCCAACGGATATTCCAATGGTATAGTTTTCCAACGGAAATTCCAACGAAAATATTCCGTTGGAATGTATTTTTCATTGGAATTTTAGATGGAATTTGATGATTCCAATGGCTATATTTCCAACGGCTTTTGACCGTAGGAATTTCCGTTGGAATATGTAATTTTCGTTGGAATTTTTATTTCCACCACCGTTGGAAAATCTACCGTTGGAATCGTCAAAATTCAACAGAAATTCCAATGGAAAACTCATTCCAACGGAATATTTTTGTAAGAATTTCCGTTGGAATAATTCCAACGGAAATAATAATATTGAAATATCCATTGGAATTTTCGTTGGAATTCTATTGGAATATATTTCTGTTGGAATTTCATCATTTTCTTGTAGTGATATAGTCAAATCGATTTTCTGAATCAAAATTTTGGAATGGTACTTATTTTGAAACGAATATAATGTAATTTATTATCAGTTATGTGCACCACACGGGTTGTATACTAATTTTAAATAGACATTTTTATGTAATTTTGCACAATTTAGACTTTATATAACACTTTCAATAAATTAATATAAGTAAATTGTATTACATATTGATTCCATATTTTACATTTATAAATATTATTTAATAAGAATTTTTTTTGGTAAAATATAATAAGAATTTTTAACTATAAATATTAATAAATATCTCTTATCCGTGCATTGCACGGGACTTATACTAGTAATCTAATATATTACATATACACTTAGTAAAAAAATAAAAAAATTAGGGGGGACTGTGGCCCCCCTTACATTATATGTCCATCCGCCCGTGGAATCTCATATAGGCAAGAAATCGTACCGAACCCCTCAAATTGTTTCGATTTTTCGATTACGATCCGATTTTGCTCTTCCTTACCATTTTCCACTCAACTTGTACACTCTACCTCATATGACTACTTATCCAAATCATATAGCTGGGCTGAGGAATTTTGTTTCTAGGAGGGCAATATTCAATAAAATAATAAGTTATAATCCAGTTCTTTGATTTTTTAGTTGTAATATTTGAACTACAACGTCACATCTTCGAAAACAACACATTGGCAAAATTGGTTCGATTTTATGTTCAATGCTTCAATTTGTAAAAAAAAAAAAAAGTCTTGATGTTATTTGCCAATATAGAAATGTTTGTTTAAATTACAATTTCAAAAAATGTGACAGATTTTTTAAATACTTATTCCAAAATATTCACAATGCTAATAGTTATTCAATGATATTAATTGCAACTCCTAAGTCAGAAATGAAAATACTAACAAAACAAAGGACTAGAGGAGCAAAAGCGTAGAAAGTGATGTAGGGTCGGTCAATCCATGGTTTGCAATGTGCTATGGTGCACTGCACTTGGATAATTATGGCCAATAGGATTTGAGGTAGTTCGTTCCCAATTATCTCTAAGTAATCCAACGGTCCAGATGGACTCGGTAACGTGCACGCGTCACACGTGAAAATTACACTCTTCCTCCCTGGGCTATATATTTGAGCCCTACATCAAGATCCAATCGTTCTAGCATTTTCCGAAGGGACACCTAAATTGAAACTAGGGTTCCAACTTCCAAGTTATTTTTTTGGGTTCTCGATTGTCTAGATCGGCCGACCTGCCGGAAAAAATTTCGATCTTTAGGACAATTACTTAATTTGCCGCCGGTTATTTAGTCCCTATCCATTTTTTCTGGACAAATCTTTGATTCGATCTGGAAGATAATGTCTCGGTGCTTTCCGTACCCTCCGCCGGGGTATACACTCAGCGGAGCCAGGAATGAGGCCCTGATCGAATCGATTAAGGTTTGTTGCAGAAAAACCTTGATTGATTTGCGCATGAGCATGAGTCTTGGTCGGTAGGAGTGTTAAATGGATTTCTTTGGTGGTGTCTAGTTGTTTCCGATCACGAATTTCAAAAATCCCAGAAAAATTACCCTAAAATCTTTTGTTGAAGATGAAATTCTTTGTGTGGTGTGTAAGCAAAATTGTTCGTGTGTGTTCTTGAACTTTGAACTTTTTTGGGGGATGGATTGGAGCTCAGGATTTTAGTTCGGAGTATGGGAATTGAGTAGAATTGTCACATGGTTTTGTAGAAAACCCTCAAGAATTCAGCTTTCTGGTCTGTACTTTGTGGGTTTTGTAGACCATTGTCGAGAATTCAGATGTTTTCCTGTGTGGCCAGTACAGTAAGCCATCCAACTAACTTGCTTGACTAATATGTACAAGTAGAATTTGGTGTGGTTTTTTGTGGCTTTGGTGCCTAAGTTGTACAATCACTTCTTAAATCAACATATGATAAACGGTTTAAAATAAGGTAACATTTGCATGCATGTAGTGTATATGTCTGTGTTAAAAATCACTAAATCATATGAGTTGTAACTCGTGGGACCTTGGTCTTCAGTTGATGACCAGAAAGGGAACCCGAAAAAAGTTGAATTTGGCATTTTGGGGTATGGTTTTTGGCCTAGAACTGACTGTTGAGGATAAGAAAATTCGTGACTATATATTTTTCTGAGGGAGCATCAAATTAGGTTTATGTGATGCATGGGGTTTTGTTGGTAATGACATTGGTTATGTTATGTTTGAGGTTAAGGTATAGATGATGTGGTAGTAATTAAAGATAAAGATATGGAATTTAATAGCCATAAAGAGCAAATCCTGTTGTAGTCCTGCTTTCTGGTGTCTGTCTGTTGTTCAACACCAGAAGCTTGTCATGTGGGCAAAGTCAACATATTCTTGTTCATTCTCGTATTAGGATAAGAAGTTTTTCGTGTCGAGTTGTGAGATAGAAGCTGTTTTGAGATCCGTTTCTCAATGAAAAATGAAGTTTAATTACTTTTGTTAATTATTAATGACCTTTGGGCTTGGGTCTGACACCTACTTAAGGCTCGTCAATTATACACGTGTCGAGAGTGTGATATAAGTTATGCGTAGGTCATTGCATGTCTACCATGACCATTAGAAATGTTGTCCGAGTGGTTTTCATGTTCTAAATGAACCCATAAAGAAGGGCAAACAAAATCTTCATTGCTGCAGGCGAGTAGGTCTGTATGTTCATGGCTTGATGAATTGTTTTTCTGCGTACCAGCTAAATTTCTGTTAAACTGTTGACATGATGATTGAATAACTATTTGCCTGGGTTAATATGTTGTAGGTCATCTTTAACAATTTTTAGTAAGGTATTTGTGATTGGTAGTAATTGATTAAGACTGATGAACGTTCCCCATCTGTACTTATGATGGGAGGAGATGCAAGTGGAAACTCTGCTTTTATGGGTGCAAATTTTATAAATGTTTATGGTCGAATGTCAAATATTTTCTGTTACTAAGTAATATTTTTCTATCCTTGAGACTTGCGTGTGGTCCAAATGTTTATTTTGACAATTTGTTAGTAATGTGTTTCGAGTCTTTATGGTGTTGTACAAACTCATCGTCTTATTTGATTCTAACTGCCACACCGTGGGCTCATGATCAAAGTATTATGTTGAGGGTTACATTTTCTTGTACCCGCCCCCTATTCTAAAACTCTTAATGTGGTGCTCAAAAGCTCCAAAAGGAGAAAGAAAGGAAGCTGGAGAGGAAAGAGAAGAAAGAGAGAAGGAAGGAGAAGAAGGCGAAAAAAAAGGAGAGGAAAGAGAGAAAGAAAGAGAAGAAAGAAAAGACAAATCGGAATCCATGTGAGTCAGATATTCAGAAGCTTCTCAGTAGTGCCGACAAGTCAAGTATTCAGGTACAGCATGATATCAGCCCAAAGAGCTTTTCCCATAGAAAAATAGAGTGTGTTCAAAAGAAAAGAGAAGCTGAAAATAACCAATCAGCACAAAGCAGTCTCACGGAGGAACATGCACTTCCTTCAAGTTTGTTCATTCCAAGCTCTTCTTCTGAGAGCACAGAGAACAGCAAGAAAAGGAAGAGGCAGTCACCGCCTGAAGAGGATACAAACAGTCAGGGTACTTTCAGAGACTATGATATTTTAGGTTAATTACTGAAACTACCCCTGAAGGAAGTATAAATACAAACAAAAAATAAAAATAAAATAAAATAAAATCCACGTACAATCCTACCGTTTATTTCTCTTGGTAATTGCAGCTTGAATAGGGGTATTTTGTAATTTCTTACATGGCTTTTCCTTTTCCGTAAAGCAAAAAAAATTAAAAAAAAAATTGAGCACTTCAAGGGTACTTTCTGTAATTGTTCCTAGTAATATTGTGTTTCTAATTTAGCCTTGTTATTATGAAACAGGCAAAGTCATCTTGATACGACTGCCGTCAAGGAAGCAGAATGAGCTTGATGAGTTAGTCCAGGGACAACAGCCTTGCTCGACATCCGGAAGATCCAAAACTGGAGATGCTAATCATGTGAAAGATTTGCCGGAAAATTTTCCGACCAGAAGTAACTGCCGTGAACCCAATGCCAAAAATAACGGGGAACAGATCTGTTCGACTTCCGGGCAGATTGAGGCTGAAAAAATTAGAACCAACATTGCTAAGTCAGAAGCAGTTTTGAGTTCCGTTCAAAATATGGATTTGGAGTACCAAAATCTATTTGGGGACTTTTTCCCACCGCAGGTTCAAGAATCATGGCTTTGTTCAGAGGATTTGGATTGGCTTCTCAAGGGCAATAGTCAACACAATCAAGAAATACGAGCTGAGAAGAAACCGAGATACGGAAATGAAGTTTTATCTTCTTGCTCGAGAAGTTTGGGATTGTGGCCCCGTGCAGAGTATTTGCGTGAAGTTGATGTTTATGCTTTGCCTTTCACTGTGCCATATTGAGGTGTAATGGTAGAGAATATTTTAGGTTTTGCTTCTTTTGGAGGGAGACCTACATTTTTTGGGAGTCTTTGGAATTTGTCTGCTGACTAATGATGTTTTATCTCGGAGTGTAATCTAGTTTCTTAAACTCTGTGTGAAAGCCAAAATTTCTAGTACTTAGTTCTAAAACTTCTAATTGATTCATTTTATGTATAATAGCATGACCATATATTTCTTGTGTATTCCTTTTCAGTTAGGTCTGTTTTTCCTTGTGGTTTGGACCTATCCTATTAACGCCACAATGTTTATAAACAAAAAATATATAATAAAGTTTAGGGGTCAAGTCCCCAGTGGGTTTAATGCGCCAAATCCTCCTGTATTATACTAAATCTGCGCCTTTCCCCCTCTAATATAAAAATTGCGTCGGACTCCCTTCTATTAAGGTTTTGCATGCGCGCAATACCCTAAACCGTCTAAGATGACGGAAGTGCACAGCACGCGCGTCGTGTGCGGCTTTTCCTTCAGTTTTTCACCCTAAAGTCGCGGAAGTTACTCTTTTACCCTTGAAATCAGCCATTTAAAATACTCACCTTCTTCCCCACCTCACACCATCGCGCAGCTCACAGAAAAGGTACGCCTTCTTCATTTTTTTTTTCTTTCGGCCGAATTGCACAACACATTCATTTCACCCTCCAATTTTTGTTTTACTTCTTCCTCCTTCCTCACTGATGGGCGACGCACAGGTATGAGCTTTTTTTTTTTTTTTTAACTGCACGCCTTCTTCATTTTTTTATTTTATTTTTTCTTTAGGTCGAAAAAATACAACTAATTTTTTTTGTTTTTTACTTCACGCCTTCTTTAGACCAAAAAATACAACACATTTGTTTTTTTAATTTTTTTTTTTAAAATAAATTATACAACAGGTTTTTATAAATATTTATTTCGGTTTTTTTGTTATTTTTTATGTTTTTTTTTATTTATTTTTTTTGGCAGGTTGAATATGTCTACTTCCCAAAAATCAAAGATGTCAAAGAATGAGAGTTTGGATCTAAGGTATAAGCACCCTAAGTGTGGTTGCAACACATTTGCTCGCATTCGGGTCGTTGGTCCTACAAAAGAAACTGTTGGCAAACTATTTTGCAATTGCCCGTACAACAAATGTCGTTTCTTTGCTTGGCTTAAACCTGTCTCAGTGAATTGGGTGAAGTCAAATGAAATCCATGAAGATGAAGTTTGTTATGAAGACGATGATGATGAAGTACAGTCAACCGGAGCAAAGCTAACAAATGAAAATGTAGAGGTCGCAATAATGCTGAAGGAGGTGCAGTCAAAGATGGAGAAAATTGAGAAAAAATTTAGCAATGGATTGTTTTTTTTGGTTATTGTAATCCTTTTGGCTGTTATTGTTCTCAAGTAATTTTAGATGATAATTAATGTAATCATTTGGACAATGTATGCCTTTATTATCATCAATGAAATGCAGTAATTCAATATTCCAGCAACTCCACTCTCACCACATCTATCTCCAACAATGTAACATTCAAAACACTGTTATCACTACAATCAATAGCCACAAATAGCAAAAAAAACTATCATTGAAAACATTACTATCAATAGCCACAAATACTGTCAATAGCATTCAAAGCAATAGGGTCATCACCATAAATTATACTTCAATATCCATAAACACCAAAATATTGTCATAACTGTCATCATCACAAACACAAAGTCTAACCAACATACAAACACCAAAATATTGTCATAACTGTCATCATCACAAACACAAAGCATAACTGTCATCATCACAAACACAAAGTCTAACCATCATCACATCAAATAACACACCATGAAATCACCAATCACCACCATATTCCCTGCTTTGTTGAGTGAAGGTTTGAGGGCTAGAGCACTGAATAAAATCTTCAAAAGATGGCATGGGAGGCTCAGATGGCTGAGACGACTGAGATTGCTGAGATGGTTGTGGTTGTGGCTGAGATGGTTGTGGTTGTGGCTGAGATGGTTGTGGTTGTGGCTGAGATGGTTGTGGTTGTGGTTGTGGCCGAGATGCCTGCCCAAAAAAAAAAGCAAACAAAAACAAAACAAAATCATGTCACAGTGTTTAAAAAACACAAATATGATTGTTGAAATAACAATATTGGAAGTTTGAAAAATTTTAAAAATTGACTGACCTGTTCACCTTCACCTCCTCTTTTGGGGCACCTTCTCTTATTGTGATTGTTTCCACCACATAAAGTGCATCTCTTGATAAGCCCCTTTCTGCTACTGTTTGTTGCCATTGGTCTCATGTCATTAGCGTCAGCTCTTCTTTTCTTTGTTGGCCTACCCCTTTTTTTCACAGAATCAGGCGGTTGAATTGGACCCATTCCAGACTCCTCATAATCATTCATCCCTGGAACTGGGAAGATCATATGGCTATACATCCTGATATACATGTCCTTTTTGAAAAAATCAGACACATAATCAGATACACTGAACCTATGATAAGAGATACATGCCAGTGCATGGCAGCAGGGGTAGCCAACCACTTGAAACATACCACATGTGCACCTTCTTGCTTCCAATTGGACTATATGGCTGCTTACTCCATGAACCACCTCATATTTGTCTTCTCCAGCCCAAGTAGGGAAACAATTTCTACTGATTTCCCTTTGCTCTTCAATTTTTCTCACTGTATTAGGACAAATGTCCTCTCTGTATTTTTCTATTCCAGCTTTCTTCACCTGGATCCTTGCCATCAATCTTCTTCTGATCCACTCAAACATGTCCACAATAGCCATATCCCTGGCTTCCAAAATGTAGTTGTTGAAGGACTCTGAAAGATTATTAACTATCACATCACACACTGCATTAGGAGAAAAGAAACACCTTGCCCAGTGTTCTTCAGGGACAGCCTTCAACCATTCAAATGGAGTTTCCTACAGCAAAGTACAAAATCTCATTATATTAATATAAATTGAGACAATGAGATGTTATTTAAAATCTCAAAGTACAAAATACCTACAGTAAAGTATTGTTCAAAGATGAACACAAAACATTGTTCAAAGCATGAACAAAAAGTAAAAAATACCTACTGTCCTTTTTAAATTAAAATACCTACACCAAATATATAGCAGGTTATTCAGAACAAAACCATAAAATGAACACACTCTTATATTCAGACCCAAAGGTATTCACATTACACAGCAGGTATGTAATGAGAAAATTACAACAAGTTTTTGTAAGGAGAAAAATACCTTGCCATCCTTCTTAGGAATAAGCTTTTGAATTTGACTCATGCACCTGAGATGCTCCTTGACATTGTATGTGCTGGCTGCCTTCCAAAACCATTTCCTCAATTCTAGATCCCCCCACTTCTGCTTAAAATTGTTGTACATGTGCTTCAAGCAATATCTGTGCTCTGCCCCCTCAATTTCACTCACAGCTTCAAGCAAACCCTTTTGTCTATCTGAAACAAAAGTCCATTTTTTCTCCTTGTAAGGGTCTATATCCCTCATTAACCTTTCAAGGAACCACCTCCAAGAATCAGTCTTCTCAACTTCTACATATGCCATTGCAATTGGTAGCATATTGTCATTTCCATCTCTACCAACTGCTGAAAGAAGTTGACCACCATGAAGAGTCTTCAGAAAGCATCCATCAAGCCCTATAATTGGCCTACAGCCAGTTAAAAATGCCTGCCTCATTGCACTTAGGCAAACATACATCCTCATGAACTTTGGAGGTGAAAAATCATTGTTCAACTTGAGGATAAGAGAGCTACCAGGATTGTACTTGGCCACTGTGGAGCAGTAGTCATATAGCCTCTTATATTGTTCCCCATAGTCAACCTTCAACAAAGAAAGAGCATACACCTTGGCCCTGTATGCCTTGTGCAAACTAACCTCAACCCCACAATGCCTCTTGATTTTGTTTTTCAGACTTGGCAGACTCTCAGTAGGATTGTCCCTCAAAGTATCTAGCATTCTTTTTCCAAGATACTTGTAGTCTGCTTGTGTGTTCTCTGTCCTGTAAGCACATGAGTGTGTGCCTTTCAATGTCTTGATTTGAAATGTGGACAAACCTCCAATAACTGAGGCCCTCAAGAACCAGTCACACCCACTCTTACATTTTGCTGTGATAAGCTTGGCTTCATTTTTTGGGAACTTCAAATCATATCCCTTTCTAACAGACCAATCTCTAATCACCTCCTTAAATGTTGCTCTGCATTCATATTTTTGACCAACCTTCAACTCAAACCTTGACATGTCAGTACCATTAATCCATTCATCAGGCTCTCCAAAGCAGTTGTCATCATCCTCAGGGTCACTGTACCAATCTTCTGTTGTAGACCTTCTTGCAGCACCAGCTTCTTTTCTAGCCTTCTTTTTCTGCTTCTTTCTTTGTTTCAGCCATTCTCTTGCCCTCTTGTGTACCTTCTTAGCATGATCATGTTCTCTCTGTTGGAATATATCATCATCATCAGGGCCTTCTAAATCCTCCAATTCCCATTCAGATAAATCTGAGGAATCACCATCACCACTGTCTTCTTGAGGTTCATACTCTGAATCCTCTGAATCCTCTGAATCTCCAAATTGTTGTTCTGCAACTTCATCTTCAAATTGTTGTTCTGCCACTTCATCTTCAAATTGTTGTTCTGCCTCCTCATGAAGATGGTCCTCCTCATGGCCAACTGTTTGGGATTCTCCTTCATCATGTGAACAGGGTCTTGCACCAGCACTGGTTGTCTCATCTCTGTGGACATCACCATCAACTGTGGCTTCACAAGCAGCAGCACCAGCACCATCCACCTCACCAGCACCATCATCTCTTTGTACAGCACCATTAACTGTGGCTTCACAAGCAGCAACACCAGCACCATCCACCTCACCAGCACCATCATCTCTTTGTGTAGAATCCACCTCACCAGTACCATCATTTGTTTCTGTAGGATCCACCTCTGAAGCACCATTATGTGTTTCAGCTTCTTTATTTGATTGCAAATCATCTTGGTGTGGTGATTCATGGTGTGGTGATTCTTGGGGCTCTTCAATAAATGGATATTCAATAAGGAGGGGCTCTTCTTGTGAAGACATCACATTGCCTTCTGGGTCCATTCTTTGTATAGGGCCTTGCAAATCTTCAAAGTAAAGTGGTATAACCAGCTGCCCTGCATAATGCTTCACCAACTTCAAAATATCTTTGTCAGAATCAATCTTCAGCAACTTCTTTGATGTTTGAAGAGTCTTTCCAGGCTTGTGTGAAAAAATATCAACTGCAGATGCTTTGCCACCTGCTCTCCTATAGACATCCATGATTTCAAAAATGGATAACCTATCAACATCGTACCAGTCAACTGCAACTCTTTGGCCACCAAAGTATCGCCTAAAAGGCAACCATACTATCTCTCCCCCAACTCTAACATCAAATACAACAACCATTTTCTGCAAACAAACAATATAATTTAGAACACAATAACACAATTCAGAATCACAATTTAGAACACAACATATGATTCAGAGCAATAATAACCCTATTTCCCAACTCGAATAATAACCCTATTCAGAAGCACAAAAATTACATAAAATCCCTAATTCCCAAATATAATAGCATAAAACAAAAAAAGCCCTGATTTCAAAATATGAAAACCCTAAATTCTAAATCCGAAGCACAATATTACATAAAAGCCCTATATATAATTAAGCCTGATTACAAAATCAAAAAGCCCTAAGTTTCAAACCTAATTTCAAAATCAGAAGCACAAACAAATAACCCTAATCTTAAAATCGAAAAGCCCTAGTTTTCCAAATAGATAAACAACCAATATCATTTCAGAAACACAATTAAATAAGACAGACCTTCAAAATCAAAAAGCCCTAATTTCAAAAATCATAATCCCTAATTTCCAAAATCAAAATCCCTAATTAATCAGATAAAACTGAAAACTGAAGCACGAAGCACGAAAACTGAAAACTGAAGCTATCGTATTTCGCCCAATTTCATCTCAGAAGCACGAAGTCACGAGAACTGAAAACCCTAATTTCAAAATTCACTATATAAATTGACTATAACATAACGAATTAAACGACTATAACTATATACCAGATTCGAATAATACCTTATATGTCTTCAAGATGAAATTCTCCGCAAGTTAGAACCCTAAATTGTCGAATTTCAGAGATGCAATTGGGTGCAACTCCTCAAACGATCTGAATTTAGAGTGACGGGCTTCAATTTTCATATGAATTTAGGGTGCGGGGCTTCAATTTTGATATGAATTTAGGGTGTGGAGCTTCAATTGTTCGAAGGAAAAGTGACGATCGCGAAGAGAGAGAGAGAAATTATGTTTCTGGTTCAAATTGTATAATATAAAATATAAAAGAGGGCATAACGGGAAGTTTACAAAAACATTAACGGGGTTAACACTCAAACATAACTTGGGGAGCGTCAGCTCGTCAACCGTTAATAGAAGGGGGTCCGACGCAATTTTTATATTAGAGGGGGGAAAGGCGCAGATTTAGTATAATACAGGGGGGTTTGGTGCATTAAACCCAGTCTCCAGTAGTTTGAATTTTCATCCCACATCTTCGAAGATGCACAAGTGCTCTAGTTGTACAGATAACGAAGAGCATGTTTGGATACAAATTTAATTTAAAAAATTTAATCATTTTTAAATCAATCATTTTTTTTAATTCAATTTTAATTCAACCACTATCATCAATATTATCAATATAATTAAATAATGAGGAATTTACATCCTCCACTTGGAAAATCTGAAAATATTACATAATTACATCTTCTATATAATTATTTACAAAATAACTAAATATGTTATATTTATTTGCATATATGCCTAAAAATCTGATTTCTTATTTACATGATAACTTCTCATTCCTATTTACATGGTAACTCCCCTCATATCTCTCTCCAGATCTTGTTTTTGCTCGCCAAATTCTATCCATCGTCTCTCTTCATCTCTCTCCTCTCCAGATCTTGCTTTCTCGCCAAGCCCGATCTATCGTCTCCCCTCATATCTTTCTCTTCTCCAAACCTTGTTTTCTCTCCGCTAAACCCCACCTCTCTCTAGATTTACATGATGCTCGATTCTCGATGCTTCCGCGACATCAATTCTATCAGGCCTGAGGATCCATGCCGGTCGTTGATGGCGCTTCTCCCAAAATCTATGTCGCCATGGCGGTCTCTGGGATTTCGGACGGAGTGAAGGCCGGGCCTGGCGGCGGGCTCAGATCTCCGCCCTCGTGGTGGTCGGGGCTTAGTTTGCAGCTTGCGCCATTTCAATCCCCTCTTCCCTTTGTCTTGTTTGCCTTTTTCTGCTCAATGATAGAATCCCTTGAAGCTCCAGTTTTAATTCTTGTTAATTTTTCTTATTTATTTTTGATTTTTTTTTTCTTTTGTCCTTGTTGATTCAACCGCCTTCCTCGTCAGCCTTCACCGGCCTGAGAAGATCGCCGTGCGGGAGCAGCAACTCCAGGCCCGATCCGGATCCAAGTCTTTGTTTGATGTGGTTCATAAACTAAAAATATACTTATGCTGCACAATAAAAATCTAAAAATATACTGAACATAAACTAAAAATATACTTATGCTGCACAATAAAAATCAACTGCTGAACATAAACCAAATATATTAAAACTACGCAGTTTATTTCCATGAACAAATACCAAAATATACTGCACATATATTTTCACCTGTTCAATAGCAGCACTACGACTATATATGAGATGTGATAATGAAACATGGAAAGTTTGAAATATGATATCTAACTGATATCCTTCCAAGATTGAGAGCTGAAATTATGGGCTAGAAACATGGAAAGTTTGTTCCATATCGTGTAACTGATATTAGGCATGACTTTAATAACTTTTTATTTTTTAGGTATAAACACAATTTAATTGGTAGGAGTGGTAAATGTGCAAATATTTAAAAAACGAGTAGTAAAGGTGAAAATTTCCCTAAAATAATATCAATAGACCATTCCTACACACAACATCAACTCATATAATTTTAACTAACCATCACATCACATCTTGTCTCTCTTACTTTTACATCAATTTAATTTTAATTATTTTATTTTAAATATTACTTTAATATATCCACTAAAATATATCCACTAACAACTAACCATACCAACTTTTTCAAATTTAACCAACCTAAACCAAAAATTCAATCAAAACAAAATTTTTTTATATTAAATAATTTATACACGATTGTTTAATGTTAGACGACTAAATACTCAGTCCTGCTGTCAAACGTTAGACAACTATACTTTTCCAAAAAAACTATATTTAGAATGTACTAAGTGGAATCCGAGAAGTGGATCTTCCATACCACAGGAGCTGGTCCGCCTTAAACTCTTTTAGCATCGTTTGGGTTCTAAACCCTTTTTTCTTATAAAAAATCTATTTATATTATAAAATATTGTACTTTTATTTGCATTGAATTCTAAAGTATAACATTTAACATGAAAGAATGTATATTTATTATTTTAAAAAATATAACAATGTAACCATTAATCAATGCTTACTTTATAAGATGATGGTGGACAAGTTTGACAAATTGAGTTGGTTTTCATTTTAGTTGATACTAATGTGTCCAATTGGTGGTGGTGTTCATCGAGTTTTTTTCTTAATTGTTGGATAACACACACATTCACGTATTTGTGAGTGTGTTGATTTAACGTTTATGCTAAAAAAAAGCCCTAACCTTAAACCCTAATTTCCATTGGGGTTTAGAGCCCGAGCTTCCTACCCATGCGACTGGAAATTACCGAATTAGCAAGCTGAAGACAGGAAAACTTCTACGTAGGTCAAAATCATGTCCTACAGCCGTAATCGTGATTTCATGTTCTGCGAGATGTGCGGGACGATGTTGTCTTTCGATTCCACGAAGTATGCTCGATGCCCGCTGTGCAAATTCAAGAAACGACTCAAAGGTAAGGTTTTTCTTCCCATTTTCTTGCGAAAATATTTCATTTTGATGTCTCGGCTATCTGTTTTATTTCTTTATGGATTTGGGGATGTTAAAGTTCATGAATATGACGAGTTCTTACATGGGTTGGTCATTTCACCTTACTAGACTCGTGTGATTAGTTTGGAGCTCAACGTTGAGACTGTTGTTTAAGCTATTCTTTTAGCTGACTTCTTATGATATTTTGGATAAGCAATCTCTGTGGGTCTAAGTACAGAACTAATGGGTTAATCTCAGAAAAATACTCTTTTTGTGGGTCTTCACACTCTGTTTTACAAATTGGATTGATTTATGATTCAATTTACAGCAAAATATGGATCCTGCATTGAACTTAGAGGTGTAAATGAGCTGAGCTAAGGTGAACTAAGCTCACTTATCAATATAATCGAGAACTTGACCTTTAACAAGCCGAGCTAAGGTAAAAATTCAAAAAATTACGTAAAATCCCCTATTCTCGAGCCTTAACTTATCGAGCTGGCCTCGTCTCGTTAACTGAACGAGCTTGAGCTTGGCTTGTTTGATTGAGCCGAGCTTGAGCCTTGACGAACTGACTTAAGCTGATCAAAGCATAACTCACGAGTGGCTCGTTTTGTTTAACAACTTGAATTGGAATGACAGAATCAGCTTCTGCATCAATGTGTTTGCCTTCTTGAATAGTGTGTTGCTCTTTTTGGTCGTTGATTTGGGATTTTTAATTAGTGATTTGTTTTCTTTTTAAACTTCAGAAATAGCTGGAAAAGAGATCAAATATACTATCAGTGCTGAGGTATGATATTGTTTTGCTTTTGGCTGGATTTGTTCTCCTATGCTCTGGTAGCAAGTTTATGTCTAAAGATTCACGTTTTAGCGGTTTGTATACCATATTATTTTTCAGTTAAAAAAAGGTAAAATTGTGTGGCAGTCTTGAGTTCAATAAGACTGCGTTTTTCTTTTAAGATATTATTACGAAACAAGAAGAGAAATGATCCTCGTTCATCATTGTCTTATTTACAAACTATACATATTTGTTTAGCTCGACAGTACCTCAGTCCTCAGATGCATAAATCATGTGCATCTTCAAATGATAAATATATTATGTGTCCCTGCCTTGGCTTATTCTCTCAAATCAGTTTCGCATTAAAATGATACTTGAAATATATATCTTTTTGCAGGATATGAGGCGAGAGCTCGGAATATCTTCACTCGACGATATTGAAGAAGAGAGGGAACTAAAACAAATGGTCACAATCATTAAACATACTTTTGTTTATTTGGTGACTTTTTTTTTTTTTTCCTTTTAAATAAAACTTATTATTTTATATTTCTTATGCTACGTTCTCTTCTGATCATGCAGGATTATAACGCAAAGTGCAGAGCGTGCCAACATCTTGGCATGGCTTACGTTGCTAGACAGGTAAAATCTTGGCATTTTTGCATATCTATATACAATGTGTGTGTGAAATCAAACTTATTGTAACAAGTTTTTCTTTTCCTTTTTCTAGTTTAATTTATTTATTGTAACAAGTTTTTCTTTTCTCCTTGCCGTTCAGATAAGATCTGCTGATGAAGGGCAAACAATCTTTTACACGTGCCCCGTGTGTGCCCATAGGCAAACTGAGAACTCATAGGTACAATACTGTGTATCAGCATTTGGTGATGTGCTTCATTCTCCACAAGTGAGGGAGAAATGGTTCCTTATTCAGGAAAAAAATAGAAAAATCTGAAAAAGAATAAGAATATTTTGCTACATTTTTACCACCCATGGTGACCTTTCCTTCACTTGCCTGCTGTAGAGTGGTTTTACAATGATTAGGGATATTTTATACCAAAACAGTTTTAGGTTTGTTAATTGTTCGAGAGTTTTTTTTCGGCCGTGTGGAATTTGTGACGGGAGAATGCTTCCATGATTGAGTGATTTTTATTCGAAAAATAAAGACAAAAAACATACCCAAAAAAAGAAATATGAAAATAGTGATGATTTTATGAGCACGTACAAAAGTTATGCACATTAGTTAGCTCCTTTCATCATTTTAATTAGGATGGTAGGGACTCGAAGAATCAAATGATATTTGCATTAAGATTAAACTTTTGAAATTTTAAGGTTTTTTAAGAGAAAATGAAAAATTAAAATCAAGATGCTAATGTGTTAGAATATTTTCCTTCATTCATAGGAAGATTTAAGGAAGCACAAGCAGCATTGTAGAAGCTTAAAAAGGGTTCTTTAAATAGAATAAATGGATCATTCATTCCCAATCTTGTGTTCTAATCTAGTGTAGAGTTTATTATACTCTAGAGTAGAAAATGCTAAAATTTAACTTCTCTCGTTCGCGCTATATTTTACTCTATATGAAATATATTAATACGAAAGAAAATTAAATACAATAATAAAAATTAAAATTTAGAATTATTTAACATAATAAATAATCTTAGTAATGTATACTTTGTCAAAATAATATATAGAATAAAAATTAATTATAAAAATTAAAATTTGAAAAAAATAATTGTAGCCCGATGAACAGTGTCACGCTACATGTAGTACGATACTATTCATATCTTCAGAGTAGTGCGAAATGTAGCATGAAGCGAGTTTTTCACACAACTCTGAAGTAAAGTTGTAATCGAGAGTAGCATTGGACTTGTTCAGTTGTTCTTAAACAAACCTAAAAACGAAAGAAACAGTAAGACATATCGACTTATATCAGGCAAGTGGTTAGGCAATCGTATTTTTTCACCAAATATATATACTTTCAAATTAAAATATCATATTCTAAAAACAACACAAACAAATATTTAATATTTCATAGCACAAGTATGTATATTATATTAAAAAAAAAATGACAGATTGACTAGTCTAATTGTTCATTGTCATTACATGTGCTACGAACCTTAACCAACCTTCACCATTTTGACCATTTAGAACTAATGTTGTTAAATTAAACAAGCCGAGCTCGGCTCAAACGAGCTGTGTCGAAGTCATTTAAAGCTCTTTTGGTTACGAGCTCAGCTTGATAAGGCTCGAAAAGATAATTTTTTATAAGCTCATTAAAGGCTTGAGCTCGGCTCTACTCGTTTACACCTTTCGACCCCTAGGCCCAACACGTGCAAATGACATCTCTCTCTCACTCATTCACATAACAATTATATTTTCCCAATGTCAAACCAAGCAATCCTCCCACTGTCTTGTGGTTATTGTAAATCAACCTCAACCAAAAAGTCTATTGCGAAGTGAGAAAGGTTTAATCTCAAGCAAAACCTCTTTTCTACACTTGGAATAATTGACATCTTATCAAATTTTTGTACTTGTAGTTCAGAAATAACATATTCATGATATAACCTTAACATAGGAAATTCTTGTTGAGGAAAATTTGTATTTAGAATATTCAATTCTGTCTTCTCTCAACTAACTGTGATTTTACCAGTTTCCTTAAGAAGAATCAATTCTCACCAGATACTATCAGAATCTCTCAACAGCGAAAGCGAGTTTAAGGGCCAACTAAACACCCATAATGCAAGTATTGAAGTTCTAATTACCACGATGTACAATAATCAGCTCACAAGAATTCCTAGACTCTACATTGAGTCACTGAAAGACACAAAAGTCCTTATCAGATTCTAATATGTACCACAATCACATAAAAGCTATGTTATGCTACGGACATGGCTCTTTACAAAAGAAATATTCCCATATGGAGATGATCTAGAACAAAAAAATTTGAAGTAACTCAACAAAAACAATTTGGGGATACCCGGGATAGTACTGTATACAAGCATATCTAAACTGTCTTTTCGTTTGAATGCCACAATTTCACAAGCATGCGTATGGTTTGGACTTTGGATGCAGGATCAGTGTGCCAGTTCATAAAGAATGGAGATAATATATATATATATATATATATATATATATATATATAACGCCAGAGCGTACGGGAACCATGTGTATAATACAACACACGACAAACAACAAGTTACCATTTGGTAAAAGAACGAAAAATGCTTCATGCTACATGTTCCACAATGCAATTTCATAAATATTTTCAGAGAATACAGAAACTCAGGAAGAATGAGACAGAGATTATTGCATTTTGAAAAAGGAGGTTTACTTTTGCAGTTCAACGAAAGGGCAATAATGAAGTCTTGGTCAATTTTTCTTGTCCCTTATCTTTGATGCTTTTGTATGTGATTATCAAGAGCTGCAACACATACAGCTATTAAACATTTCTTAACTCAAGTGCACTAATATATGACATGAAATTTCTCCTGTATCTACAATCAAGAAATATCCATCATTATCTAACTTTAAAAATCCATGGATGATCACTCAAGAGCCCCAAAAAAGATTATGCATCCGCTTGATTTTCATGATGAAGAAATCTTTGTGGGATATTTTCACCAGTTTAAAGTCCCACCCACCAAAGTATACAATCCGACTATGCAGCACACTATTAGTAAATATTATCACTTCATCATACACATGATTTTGGCAATATACGACACCTTAGATTGTTGAGGCAGAGTTTTCCTCAAATGCCTAAAAGAAAGATGGCTTCTTAGAATCAAATAATACATATAAATACACATCTAAACCAGGAAGATAAGTTAACGAATATCACAATCAAGTAGAATGTTGATGACAAGGGACTTACTCATAGAGAGACCATATAGGGGCAGTTTTCGAAATGGACTTTTCTATTTACAAAACAAGAAG
>BKCP01007959.1:49128-74776 GCA_008636005.1 Striga asiatica | reverse complement strand
ACCCTACACACAGCAATCTAATGCACAAACAATGTTCATTTTCCCAAGAAAAAAAAAACTAAGAATCCATAACGAGAACAAGAGCTAAAAAAATCTAACTGGCATAACTGCAAACAAAGTGCACAAATATTTGTTCCCATTACCATGAGAAATCATTCCAATCCAGAATCATGGCCACCTCCAGAAGAAGAACCAGAAGATGCCGCCCTTAAACCCGCCACAACCACCCTCTGTTTCCTCTCCTCCTCGTAATCCGGATCATCCGTAGGCAGCTCAAACCTGCATACAGGACACGTATTCCTCGACCCCAGCCAGGGCACAATACACTCACCATGATAACCATGCCCACAAGGCAAATTCTTGGCAATTTCACCCACATTCACAGTATCTTTGCAAATAGCACAAACCATCACTTCCTCCTCCTTCTCCACCACCACACTCTTCAGCCCCTCCACCGCCGCTTTTGCGGCCGGCGGAGCCCCACGCTTGGCCCCGCTGTCGCTGTCCGCCAAATTCTGCAGCAAGGCTTCGTATTCGGCAGCGTTCACATAATCTCCTGGGTTCCCGACATAGATGTTGGAATCTGAAACCTGGAGTCTCAGCTCAAGCGCGTGGTCCTCAAGCCCCATCAGAATATCTGCCCAGTCGAGGATCATGTCCCGCCGGGTGGCTGCTCGGGAGGCAATGTCCCTGAGGCTTAGCCTGAGGATATCTCGCCTGGTTCTGCGCATCTCCTCCTCGTCCTCATCTTCATCTTCATCTTCATCGTCATCCTCACCATCATCCCCGACGGCCGGCGGCTCCACCACATCGATTCCGTTTCCCTCCTCGCCATCAGATCCGGTGTCCGCGGCGGCGTCCTCCTCCTCGTGGACGACCTCGACCGACCGCTCGTCCTCCTCATCGTCATCATCGTTCTCGTTGTCCCATCCGTCCATCTCGATCCGGAGGTAGTCGTCATCGGACGGATCGGATGGGAGAGGGGGCGGCGCGTCCTCCTCGCGCGCCGCCTGGGCGATGAGGCGGAGGACCTGGATGAACTGGCTTCCGAGGGCGGGATCGGCCAGGGGATCGGCCGCGGCGTCCGGGGAGGGGAGGGCCGCGGCGGAGATGGACTCCACGAAGCCGTTCTTGCAGTCGCAGCAGACGACGTCGGGGAGATCCGGTAGGGTTTCGACGGCGACGCGCCTGTCGCAGTGGTAGCACCAGTATTGAGGGGAATCGAGGCCCGATTCGGGCTGGGGTTGGGCTCGGCCCGGGAAAGGGGTTGAAGGGGTTTCGGCCATGGAGGAGGAATAAAAAGCGCTATTGATGATGAATTTTGGTCCAGTGGAGAGACAAAGAGCTCTTGGATGGGGCAGTGGAGATGAATTTGAAGCTTGATTGAGGGCGTGAATTTTTNCTATCTTTTCCAACTCATTTTTCATAAATATACTATGTATTTAGTCTATTTTATCTATTTTCTATATATTGTTTAATGTATTGTTAAAATAAAAGTTAATTACTATTAGTACATATATATTTTAACAAAAGGCTTAATTGATGAACAAAGCATAACCTTTTTCATATTTTAAATAAATCCAATGCACACTATCATTTTGTTACAAAACGAAGTACAAAGTTTAAAATAGGCGACATGTCATCCTGCGTGAAAATTTTCAATCGTGTTTTTTTAATTGCCAGAATATCACAAACTTTTCAAAATTGCAATTACAATTCGAATCTCAAAATTAGACATATGAGTTTATGTTGTTACAATTCGAGTCACAAATTTAGCCTATGTCTAGCATGCGTCTAATGTTAATAATAATAAATTCTAATTTATTTATGTGTGTTCATTCTCAGACAAGCATGCTCTACTTAATCAATATTTATATAACAGATTTGCATATATCACTAGCCCTCGCAGATATGACTGTTAGTCTGTTACGCTTTAAAGAAATATGGACAAAAATGTAACATATATTTTTATTTCTCATATGCAAAACTAAAAATTAATATAGCACTCATATTGGCTCGTGTGGACTAGACAGAGTAGTTAGCTCAGATGTTACCTGTCCAGAAAGCTTGTAGCTCGAAAAGTCGGGTTTGACCCTGTCCAGGAGCTTGGAGTAACAACTCAAGGTACGAGTCAACTTTGGTTCCAACTAGCATTTGAGATCGTCTGAAAGACTCATACGGATGAGGGGTCACTACAATCTAAAGCTCATACAGTGGAGGTCGTGTCAGCAACCTTGTAAGGGGCATGTGGCAGTTGGGTCACGAGGTCAGTATGGAGACCTAAGGGCCTAAGAATCGTGACAACAAAGGAAGCATAATTCTAGTAAGGAGGTAAGTATTAAGAAAGAAAGGATCTCGGAGACGTGTGTGTATATATATATATATATATATATATATATTTGATAACATTTTGTATATTTTATATCAAAATCTTTTAATTGGATTTCCCATTCCAATAATACACATAGTTCGAATATATCATGTCAACATTTTTAATGAATGACAAATCTTATTTTTTATTAAATTCTTTTAAAAATTATAAAAAATATAAATATCACGTAATGCATTTGACTGAATGCATTTTTGAAAATTTTTAGAAAAAACATTCAAAGTCTTAAAATTATTAACCAGAAAGAAAAAATTCAGATAAAGATGTTACATATAATAATAGTTATATATAGAAAAGTGATTTTTTAAATGTAACTTACTATTTTGTTGTGAATTATTTTATTATATTATGTGTCACCACAATGTATTAGTTTAATATGTAATTTATTGGTAATTAAAGGTATCAAACATAGCCAATACTAATAATTTTAAAAATAATCAATCAAACAGATATAGATATTTTTGTTAGAAAACCAGTTATGAAAAACTTGGGTTCTCATGGTATATTTATTTTCTTAAAATGTAAGTGAGAACTAAATGATTAAATTTAACCATAAATGGGCACGTAAAACGATAGTTATTGAATTCGAAAGATCAACAGTCTTATCCCACATTGGCCTCTTAAATGATTAAAGTTAGCCATAAATGGACTCGGACACAGGCACAGACTTGGGCTTTTTGGACATTGGACTTGGGACTTAGTTCTAGGTCTTGGGCCTTGATCCTTGGTCCTTGGTAATTGGTATTTGTCAATTGAAATGTGGGTTGGACTTGGGCAGCATTGGACAACCTTGGACGGTCTGGGCCGTTGTTGGACTTGTATCTTGGGACTAACCCCTATAATTTTTTGATTGCAAATTTATTTGCAAAACTGTGGAGCAGATAAAATCCAAACTGAGTTGGGTTTTGTACTCGGGTTTTAACCCAACTCATGTGGACCTCTCAAATACAATGTATCTGGAAATTGCAATGTTAACTCCACCTGACTGTTTCAGGTGGAGTAGTGGTATGCTAACACTTGAAAACGGCATGCTTAGCATGTAACCGTTTCTGCCCATTTACAATAGTCATCAGTGGCCTGTTACATGAAGACCAGAGGTCATCCCCTACTGGCTGGAAGTCCTATATATAGGACCTGACTAGAGCTGCAGAAAAATACACAAAACATACATCTGCATCTCACTCTCTATTGAATGCCTCACGCATCATATTATATAAAATGTCCAGTTCTCTACTCTGTTCGTGTTTGCAGGAGCTCTAAAGTTTGGTGTGCTACATCTTTCGAGCTACTAGCCATTGTACCTTTGGAGACAAGACGCACAGACCCGTTACTAGCATTATATGGGGCGTATTTATCTTGAGGAAAGAGTTTACTCGTCTTAGCTTAATCTTTTTGCTTTCAAGTTGTACTTTGTTTTCAGTTATTTAGTTCATATTATAAGCACTCAAACGTCAGTTCATAAGTTTCCCGTGTAATTCAACACTCAATTTGTAATAATTTTTACATAGTGATGACCGGTAGACATATATAAGTCTATCGGTTGGATGGTAAATTCTCTCGTGGGAGAGCGAAAAATTCTCTCGTGGGAGAGCGAAAATTCTCTTGGTGAAGGGTTGAATTCCATCGTGGGTTGGGAACGATCCATGCTTATCTTCTGAATTCTATTGCTATGGAGTTTGATATTAACGGGGTAGCCGGTTCTACACGAAATGCAGATGCCCTAGGGGGTTTATTCAAGAAGATTGCGCTCTCTGAATCTGAAGGAAACATCATTGATCTCAAGGATGAGGATATCAAAATTAGTGCAGCAGAATGCCAACGGAGCTTGTTTGGGAGGATTATTGGGGATCGTAAGGCTAGCCTTATAGGAATACGGCGCACTATGGGTTCAATATGGCAAATTCAAGCTCAAATGGAAGTCAGGGAAATTCGAACAAATTTCTTTCAGTTCTTGTTCGGAAATTCTGAAGACAAAGCCAAAGTTCTCAGAGGTACAAATTGGGTTTTCGAAAACCAATATATGATATTAGCGGAGTGGGAAGAAGGCATGACTGAGAAACATCCCAAATTTTCAGAACTTCAACTCTGGGTGCAGGTTAACAACATTCCTATTAATTGGTTGTGTACTGAGGTAGGCTTAAAAGTGGGGAAAGCTTTCGATAAAGTTAAATCGGCTTCGGTTATTAAGGCAGGTGGGCAGAGAGGAAGTTTCATTCGATTACTTGTGGTATTGGATGTTAACAAGCCACTTCCTAGGGTAGCTTGTCTTAAGCTCCATGACACGCACATCATGGCTACCTTACAGTATGAAAAACTTATCAATGTTTGTTTCTACTGTGGTACCATTGGTCACTTGGAACGTGCCTGCAATAAAAAGGATGATGACATTGCAAAAGATTCACTTAATGAAGGACAATACGGTTATTGGCCTCTAGGGCTGTTGATGGGCCGTATGGATATAGATCTAGCTCGGCATCAAATCCAGAGAGTCCCTCTCCTAATAGCCATGCTCAAGAGCAAGATACTCATCATACAGAGGAGAATGTTGGTTTTAAATCAGCGGGCAGTGGAGTGAGAGCAGAAATGGGCAAAGAAATAAGTATTGCTGACAATTCAACCCAAGAGGCACCATCCTGCAAAATGCTGAGTAAAGATAAAGCCACTTGTCTATATAACGATGAGGAAGGTTTGATTGATACTGGTATAACTCTTGCCATGGACTATGAGCATGTCACGGCTGCTTTGGAACCTATCACGCAAATCAAGGCCAATATGGACATTCTGGAAACACCGATCACTCAGAAGAGTAAAAAATGGACTAGAAAATCTCAAGGGACTGCTGGAGGGGAAAACACTGTAAACCTTAAAAGCATCCCTGAAACAACAGGGACTCAAACTCGAAGGAGGAAGCGAAATCAAGTCATGGAAAACCTTGAAGAACCAATTGCTGAAGGAGAGGCTCAGGAAAATAAAAAGCTCAAGTCTTGCTTGGTGGAGGTGGAGGCGGCCAGCCTTGAGTGGCCCCCAAAGGATCAATGAAGCTTATGATGTGGAATTGTAGAGGGTTGGGTGGACCATCCACAATTTCACAACTTAAGGAGTCTTCTAGACTCCACCACCCGGATTTCATTTTTCTTTCTGAAACAAAAAAATTCAATCATTTTGTTAAAACTGTTTGTAATAGAATAGGTTTTAAGGATAGATGGTTTGCTGTTGAGCCTTTAGGGTTAAGAGGGGGGTTATTAGCTCTATGGAGCTGTAGTGTGGAGGTGAAGCAGATTGTTAGTAATCAATTTAGCATTCAGTTGGAAGTTGTTGTGTCAGGGATTGAGGGGGTCTTTTGGGTTATATTCTTGTATGCTAGTACTGATAAGAGGGAAAGGATGATGCAATGGCAGTATTTGGAGAGAGCTAGTGGGGATTGGGGGAGTAACTGGGTTTTGGGTGGGGATTGGAATGAAATCTGTGATGCTAGTGAGAAGAGAGGGGGTAAGAGGAAAGCTGAGAGGGAGTTTGTTGATTTTAATAACTTTATTTCTAAAATGGGGATGCAGGAGATTCATTTAACTGGTTATAACTTTACTTGGGGTAATAACAGGGATGCTGAAGGATTCATTGAAGAGAAGATTGACAAGATTTTTGCTTCTTATGAGTCGATTGATGAGAACCAGCATGCTGAGGTGGAAAATGTATTCAAAAGCTCCTCTGACCACCGGTTGTTGATTTTAAACTCAAACTCTCGGGTCCATTATCAAAAAAGCAAAAGATTTTTCTTTGATAAAAGATGGCTGCATAGAGAAGGTGTGAGAGATGCTGTGCTAAAAGGGTGGGCTTCAGAGCAAGCAGGTACTCCAATGTTCCAAGTCTCTGAGAAGATTAAGGCCACAAGGATATCTTTACTTCACTGGAGCTCAAATTTCAGAAAAGAACAAGTTGCTGAGAAGAAGAGAATTTCTGATAGACTGGAGGAAATGAGCACACAAGGCCAAAACAGAGACTGAGAGGAGTGGAATAGGTTAAGGAGTGAGCTTAACAAGTTAACAAAGGCTGAAGAGCAGTTCTGGGCCCAGAAAGCAAGATCTAGGTGGCTTAGGAAAGGGGATTCAAATTCAAAGTATTTTCATGCTACAACCATGCAAAGAAGGAGAGTTAACATTATCTCAGCTTTGGTGGATGAACAAAATCGGGTATGGGACAAGGAGGAGGATATTCAGCTTCATATCTGCCAGTACTATGACCACATTTTCAGATCAGAAGGGTCCTTTGGAGAAGATGATATTCTGCGCCAAATACCAGAGACTATTACTCATGATACCAATGCTTCCCTCACAGCCCCTGTTACTGAGGAAGAAATCAAGGCTGCCTTATTTAGTATGGAGCCTAGCAAGGCTCCTGGTCAAGATGGAATGAGCCCTATTTTTTTCCAGAAATTTTGGAGTGTCATAAGGGAGGATTTTTGCAAAGCGGTGCTAAGTTTCTTTGAGTCAGGCAGGATTCTGAAAAGCTGGAATCACACAGTGATCTCTCTAATTCCTAAATGCTTAAACCCTACTACTTTGAAGCATTATAGACCAATCAGCTTATGTGGGGTGGCTTATAGAGTGATTGCTAAGATTCTATCATTGAGAATAAGACCATGTCTTGCAGAGTGTATCAGTGAAAATCAAGCTGCATTTGTTCCGGGAAGACAACTTTTAGACAATGTGGTGATTGCGCAAGAATGTGTTCATTTCCTAAACAGGCATGCTACTGGAAAAAAAGGATTCATGCTGCTCAAATTGGATATATAGAAGGCCTTTGACTGCATTGAATGGAATAGTGTTAAAAAAGTGATGCTGAAGATGGGCTTCCACAAGGTGTTTGTGGACTGGGTTTGGGGTTGTGTATCTTCTCCTACCTACTCTTTCAACATAAATGGGAAGTTAAAGGGCTATATCTCAGCATCCAGAGGCATCAGACAAGGTGACCCTATCTCACCTTATATCTTTATCATTATTTCTGAAGTTTTATCAAGATTGATCAAAAAGGAAGTGGGAACTGGAGCCTTCTGTGGTCTGAAAATTGCCAAGCATAGTCCTGCTGTGTCTCATCTTATGTTTGCAGATGACACATTGGTGATGTGTGAAGCTAATGGGAATCATGCTAGGATCCTTATGTCATTGCTGCAAAAATATCAAAAGTTCACAGGTCAAAAAGTAAACATGGGGAAGTCTTCAGTATTTTTCAGCAGGAACTGTGTGCCTGCTCTCAAATCTGAAATATGCCAGCTGCTGGGGAATATTCAGTCTCATAGATCAACCAGATACCTAGGTCTTCCTCTAGGTATTGGTAAATCCAAAAAAGAATCCTTCAGCTTTGTTTTAAATGCAGTCAAGGACAGATTGATGAGTTGGAAGAGTCAGTTCTTATCTGCTGCTGGGAAAGAGGTTCTATTGAAAGCAGTTATTGATGCTCTGCTGGTTTTCTCAATGTCATGCTTCTGTTTACCAAAGGGTGTATGTCAAGACATCTCCAAGCTTTCAGCTAGCTTTTGGTGGGGTAGGAGTGATTCCCAATCTGGCATTCATTGGAAAAAAATGGACACATTTGTCTTTGCCAAAAACTCAAGGAGGCCTTGGATTCAGGGATGTAATGCTCTTCAATGAGTCACTTATTCTCAAACAGCTTTGGAGATTGACTACCCAGCCCCAACTGCTTATGTCCAGAGTTCTTAAAGGGAAATATTACTATAACACTTCTTTGTTGCAGGCCAAAAGAACTTATAATGCATCATGGCTGTGGTGCAATTGGTTGGGGATCAAAGACAAGTTCAGAAATAATTTTAAAGTGGAAGTCAGACAAGGTAGAAACATTAAAGTGTGGCATGATCCTTGGATAACTGGGAAAACAGATGGGTTGCCTACATGGAATAGTTCTGGAGGGAGCACAGTTACTTGGGTCAGTGAGTTGGTGCAAGATGGCAAAAACTGGAACAAAGAACTACTGGAGGTATGTTTCTCCCCTTCTGATGTTGAGGCTATTTTACAGATTCAATCATTAGACCCTCTACTTATTGATAAATGGAAATGGAGATTGGATACCAAAGGCAAATTCTCAGTTGCTAGCTCCTACTCTCATTTAGTGCTTAATAAAATTCTGAATCTTGATGTGGCTGAGGGTAGTGATTCTGCTGAAAGGGAGACTAAAGTCAGGAACAGAAGTTGGAGGTTGAAAGTTTGCTGTAAGCTCAAACATTTTATCTGGAAGTGCTCAAATAATTCCCTGTCAGTCTGCTTAAACTTGAAAAAGAGAGGGCTTCAAGTAGATCCCAGGTGTTGTTGCTGTGGGGAAGATTGGGAGTCCATTGAGCATATTTTGCTGCACTGTGACAGAGCAAAAAGAATCTGGAAAATGGCTGCTGTCCACTGGGAAGCAACTGAAGTGGTAACTACATTCAAGCACTGTGGGCTAATGTATGTTCAGTAGACAAAAAAGAAATTTCAGAAGCTAGAATTGAACTAACCACCTACATCCTTTGGTGGTTGTGGAAAGCCAGGAACCTCTGGAAGTTTCAAACCGTTTGGATGCCTGATCTTGCCATTCTTAAAGCTGCACAGACTGACTGGATGGAGTTCAAAGCTTGTAATCAGAAGATTGAACAACAGTGAAGAAGAAAGTTGATTGCTAGGTCCTTGTGGTTCAGTGGTGTCATTTTTTTTCTTTATCTGTTGTTTGTGTTTTTCTAATGTTGGCTGTGTTGCTGTTTGTGTTGGAATAGGTCTTGTTTTTAGAGGTCATCAGTTTATCTGTCTCCAAATTTGTTGTTTCTGTTTTTCAGAATTGGTGTAGCTGTTTTAGCAGCTATCATTTGTTGTTGGTAGTTTGATCATGTGGAGTCTAGACATTCTTTGAGAATGGTCTCTGTTCTGTATGCTTTGAAACATCAGGCTCTTGCCTCCGGTTTGTACATATTTTTATGTGAATGTAAGCCTATTTTTATATAGAGATGACCGGCCGACATATATATAATGTTGTGTACAACTAAATTTTCATAATAAACAATATTTTATTTAAATTTTTATTTATATCATTGAATTTACATCGCTTAATATAATTAAATTGATCGTGGTCATTGTGGCTTTGTTTTGTCTCTCACCTTTTTCAACATCTCGAAACTCTATTGTGGTAAAGCCCTTGTGGAAGTCATGATTTTTGCGGGAATATCAGCATGTTCCCTCAATCAAATTACCAATATTTACCAAAGCATCAAGATTGATTGTTCTACTGCCGAACAACGATGAGTTGAACCATGCGTATGTGGGGCCATTAAAACTATGAATACTGATATTTAAAGAACAAGAGAGATTCATTTGCATTATTATTATTTCTTTCAGACGCATACAATGCACATCATTCTGTTAGAAAGTTAAAGGTGCCAGCTGTTTTGGCTGCTAATAAGCACCAAGTGAGTTGAATTCAATCAAACAAAACCAAACTAAAGTGTATAAAAAAAAGTGTATAACTAGTTTGCACCGAAAAAAAAAGTGTATATCTAGTTTAGCTTTATTAGTATAGAAATTTATATCTTTTGTAACTTTTAACTTCTACATAGAGATGTAAAACGAGCTCAGCTAGTTTCGAACGGGCTCGAATTTTACTAATTTACCGATATTAAAAAGTCGAACTTGAGTTTTAACAAACTGAAATATAGTAAAAGTTTAGAAAATGACCAAAAAAATAAATCTTATTTTCGAGTTTTAACGAGTTGAACTCACAAACGAGTTGTTTCATTAGCAGTTGTGGTTGTACATAATTTAGATACTCCGAGTCAACCTTCTTAGTTTGGACAGGCGATCGACAACTCAACCATAAAAAATATTGAGTCAGATAGGCTTATGCAACCTTCAATCCACTTAATAATATTTTTTCTTTTTGAAAAAGATAAAAATATTCAATGATAAAAAGTAAAAATTGAAACAATTTTTTTTTTAAATTAATTATAGAATTTGAAGGAGACGACCAAACAAACTCCAAAAAGTTAACCATATTTGAGTATTTGCAAGGGTTTTGTAACGCGTGGACTGAAATATGAGTCGTGAATTCCATGACATAGTTGGGATTGGGATACAAGTCAAAAAATGCGACCATATTCTCAATTTCTTGCCTTTTAGACTACACAAAATTTGCAGTTGGATTCACTCCAATCGTATTATTGCAAATTCAACTGCAATTTCTGTTTTGCAGCTCAATCTCTCCTCTTCAAATGTAAATTTGCATTTCAACGCAAATTATGCGTTTTCATTTTAAAAATTGTAATCAAGCCACATTGGCAATTTCAGTCAGACCCAAATAGTTTTTAATAATATTGCAACATATTTGTAAAATTTTATATGTAAAGTAGATATTTTCTATTTAATATGATTATTTATTATTAGTATTTGTAGAAATAAATATAAACCACATTAATATTAAATAGACTACAATTTTAACACAAAAATATATGAATATTATCAAACTAGTTATAAAATTGAAAGATCGCATAGAACTATTAGAAATAAAAATACATCAAAAACTACGAAAAATAACACACAGATACAAAAAGAAAGTACATGATAAATTGCGAACTAAATAACATATATTTAATTATCTGGCAAATTAGCATCATTTCCTCTCAAATTATTGAAAAATTGCCCTAAATTATTATTTGAAAATGGATCAAATTGGCCTTGTTAAGCTCTTTCTCCAAAATCCGTGACTTTTCATCATCAATATACGCTCGAACTCGATGATCTTTAATGGAAATAACTGACATCTTGAAACATAATTTTATTTCCTTCCCTAGCTAGTTTCTTTTAAAGCGTGAGATTTGTTTTGCGTCTCCATTTGATGTTTCATTTGTTCGTTCATCTTTTTCAGCTCCTCAAGAAGTTTATTGTTTGTTTCTTGTATGGTGTTGATGATCGATGATGAATCATCAATGATCTTCCTTTTCATTTTGGCTTTCTTCAGTAAGTCTAGACGTGGAGAACCACCATCAAATTGATGTGAGTCGTCTAAGTTTAGAGAAAATGAAGAAATGCCCGGGGATGCTTGTTAGGAAAACTCATATATATGACTCCGAAAAGGGATAGTGACTAGATTCTTATTTTTATTTTTTACTACACGGAGCGCTATCTTTAATTTTTTTCAAAATTTTTAGTAATATCCCAAACATGATGGTATTGCCATCCGAATTTGAATTTGAAACCTTGTGTGAACATCACTTTTGCTTTGAACATCTACAATTTGTTATAAGCAACTAACCATAGTGAACATAAATAATAAATGTGATAAGTAAAAAATATAATAAGATTTTAATACTTATTGTATCTTCATTTAAACCCTACTCTAATGCATATCTTCTGCTACTTTATGCATGTATGGAGTCTCTTGGTTGCTTTTTCGATTGTTTAAATTCGTGTTTGCATAGATCTCTTGATACGAACCTCCTAATGCTCAAGTTTTTCTTCGTCGAAACTTCTTCCATAAGAGACCAAAATCGATCAAATGATTGGTATACCCCAATAATTGAGTTCTGAGAAATTTTCATACAAACCCGACATAAAATAATATATTCATCGTGGTTATAGAACGGTGAATGAATCGACATTCTTAAAAGAAGTTAGATGTGATAAATGTTTAGTGTATAGAATACCCTCTCTCCTCTCTATGTTTTGATTAGAAATGACAAGTCACTGCAAAGGTTCTCATGTTTCTCCATGTTCTGACCCGAAATGACCACTCTCTGAAAGGTTCTGACACTTCTTATGTTCTGACCCAAAAATTTCCATTCACTGCAAAGACTCTCACGTCTTTCAATAATCTGACTTAAAACGACCACTTTATGCAAAAGTTAACACCTCCGAAATGCACTATTATAAAAACATAAAATATGCTCATCATCACACACTTCAATCTCTTCAAACATCGTATCATATTTCTCTTGCCACACATTTCTAATCTCTTCAATGAATTTTAATTTTGACAATTTGCCATCTTCCTCATCTGATGATGATGATGATACTATGCTGATTTATAGTTTTTAATGAATATTTATTTCTCAATTTTATTATATATTAAATTATAACTTCATAATTAATTTTATTACATGAATTTCAAATTGAATTTAAAATAATGGTGTAGTTCAGTTCGTAAATTATAAAATATTTGGGTAGTATCAGGGACGAATCCAGAAATTAAGAATACACTGTGCTAGAATTGTAAAAACTCACTTTCACAGAAATCACATAATTTTTTTTTCAAATATTCACTGAAATTGTGCTCGACGAGTTTCTACAAGAAAAAAAATATTATGTTCATTTTGCACTGTATTTAATGTGCTTTCACTAGTTTGACATCGCTCCCATTTTCTAAAGAATAATGATATCAACGGGGTTTTTCCTTTCTTGCCGAAGGTTGGTGCTCCATCTGAATTTATAAAAATTCCACAATACAAATAAATAGATTTTTCATATGACATAGTTATTAGTAAAATGAAATGTCTACACATCATAAATTTATATGAACTTTGATATGCAACAACCATACTAGAGGATAAGAGATTACACACACACACACACACACACAATTTCTACTACATACACAATCAACAAAACAAGAATTGCAACTAGGATCCTAGCAATAACTATTAAAACCCTAAATATCTCAACTAAAATGAGAAAATAGACAAAGATAATTAGACAAATAAAATAAATATGTAATAGGGGTTCAAAAATATAACTTACTATTAAAGAAGAGATTAAATAGTCTTCATGAAAGTAGCTCTTTCCATTTGAATAGTCTTTTTTCCCTTCTAAATTCATTGTTACGGTGTTCAGAGGAGGGGTATGGCCGTGGCTAATTTATGTGATTGAAGTTTGATGTGTAATTGTATTTTGTGGGTTTAGTGCATAGTAGAAAGGATGGATGAATAATATGTAGTATTTTATTAGAATTGTGTTAGTAGTCTTTGGACTTAAAGTGAATAATTTTGGTGGGTTAATAAGTTGATTTATTGGGCTACACTAAAAATGCAATGGCCTTGTTTGGCGATCAGCGAACAGCAGATAGCGGATAGCGGATTGTATCAGCGGATAGCGAATAGCGGATTATATTAGCTGATTTGACCAGCAGATTGCATTAGCGGTTTTTAAATAAGTGTTTGGTAAATAGCTGAAAACTTATAGCTGTTTGACATTGCAAAATGACCAATAAGGATATTTTATTGTTTAAGGTGTATTATTTTAATAATAATACATCAAAACATTTAATATTCTTTAGTTGGTAATTTATAAATATATATATATATAAATATTTTAAATTTACTAACACTTGATGAAGAAGTTATGAATTTTACATTTTTCTAGATAAATTAATCATATGGATGACATATTATTATTTATTAGCTCTATAAACCAATGTAGATTGTAAAATAAATAAGACAAATTAAAAGTTCTAAGTAAAACCTCTCAATTGTGAATCCTCTATCCCAAAATGCTGCTCTAATGAGCTTTTTATAGATTAGAGTTTTGGGCCAAAAAAGCTTATCAAATAAGCTATTTACCAAACAAGCTCAATAGCGAATTTGACTGGTCAAACCTCTCAATTAAGTCCAATCCGCTAATTTATCTTCAATCCGCTATCTACCAAACGGGGCCAATATTTTTTTTTTCAAACAAATAATTATTAAAAAAAAATAACAGGCCTAGGCTCCAGGCCATATGTGGATCCGTCCATGGGTAGTATTCAAAAGTTATAAAAACTGATGTAAAAGAGAATATTTCAAAAATATTCTTTTGAGTTTGAAAATGTGTTTTTCAAAGTGAATTATTACTTGACGTGAAAGTTACTACAAAATGAATTTGAGAATGTTTTTTGAATTGGAAATGGCCTTATATATTTATCTCTTATTTTTTTCTTCTTAAATGTATCATTTAAAACATCAACCAGTACAAAATGAATCTCGAATGGGTGAAGAAAGCAATGAATGTACAAAATGAATCTCGAATTAATTAGAGAAACGACTCAGAGATGCATATTTGATGCAATTTTGAAAAGGGGATTACCCGTACGAAATGCAACGTCTAACAGTAATCACTTCTAAAATACAAGACTTTATAAAACAATAACTTTTCAAATGCTATGTTTCAGCAAAACTAATTGTATTTAAATATTACTGCTTTGAACAAAAATTATGAGATAAGATGCTATGAATATCTTATTTTCTAATCGTAATCACTTTATATCTCTTTTAAATTTATCTGCAACAAAATGAGCAATACGTCAATTTATGAAAATGAAACTTAACTTAAAATCAGTACGGAACCAATATTACTTACACGTTCATAATAGAAAATATACAAATATAATCATGATATACTTGCACAAGAACAACATATTCAATGTTAAGTGCCCAATATAAATTCATTATCGACACGTGATTACTAAAAATAAAAAAAATCAAGTATTAAGCGCGATAAACACACTTAATTCATGAGGGAGTCGCCAACTTTTGCTATGTTATTAAACTCGTTTCTCGTATTCAATTTGTCAATCCAAAATTTAAGCTAATTAAGTGTGAAAAAACAGAGGACAGTAACGACTGGGTATAAGAATTAAACAAAATAAAATAAAATAAAATTGTATCGAAAATAGAAATTGTAAATTAGGAAAAGTTACAAAACAAAGTTGCATAGACTTTTTAAATTTACAAATGTATAAAAAAAAAGTAACGTTGATATAATATGTAAATAATAAATATTGATGTAATATACAAATAATAAACATTAAATTGTCAAAGTGGATATAATATAGAAATAATAAATGTTAATATAACGTACAAATAATAAACATTAAATTGTCAAATAGTTGGTAAAAAATATATGAGTAAAGGAATAATGTGTTTTATTGGAAATCACTTTATTTTTGTAATGTGATAAGCGGAATTATAAAAATAATAATAAAAATAATATATTTATTTTAAATAAAATAAATATTAATGTTAACAGATAAAATTAAATATATCCCAACGATTCTAACCAGAACCTAAGAGGGTGATTGGTTATAATTATCTGGTTATTTTTATCAAATATTTTTTTTACTCAAAATCTAATTAAAATTTAACTCAATACAACTCTCCTCAATACAAATCTCATTTAAACTAATACAATCAACTTTTTCAAAAAACTCTGGTCATCCAACAAATTCAATCAATCCAAAATAACTTATATCCAGTCACCTCTAAATTAACAATGGAGTCATCTATGATGTCACGAAGCACTCAACTAAATGTCGACATATCTCTCTATATATAACTCTCGAATGTGATGAGTCTAAGTGACAAACTTACACGCTTAGGAATCCTATGTGGCAAATTTTTTATCTTTGGTATTTAGCTTGAATGATTTTTAATTTATTTTCAATCTAAAAGTGGCTAGGCTTGGAACATCCATAAATATACTAGATATGTTGGATTTATTTTCAATTTAAAAGCATTAATTATTTTTTAATTTTATCTCCTATTGTAAACGTGATTTATTAGGTATCATTTTTTCCAATATTTCTTTAAAAATTATAACAAATTTACCAACTTAAGTTATAAATATTTTTAAAAGTTTTTATTTTTTTATTTATTAACAATTTTTTATATATAATATATCAAGTTAATTATGTCTTGATGAGCCGATTTGACATCTATATAATACATACAAAATAAATAAATAATTTTATTTATCTTTATAATTTAAAGTAAATTACCTATTAATATTACTTCAAAAAAATAAAATTATTTTAACTAACTGAATTAGAAAGTAGTGATCTGATATAAACTAAAAAAATTATAATATAAGATGGCAAGTCATGTAAGTGACGGTATTATTATTGAATAATCTAAATATAAATTATTGAATCACTATATTGATTGTAAAAGGTTTGTGGATAATTTAATTTTTATAATTTGGAGCGATCATGATAAAATAATTTAGTTGAAATAATATTGTATTATTATTATTATTATTATTATTATTATTATTATTATTATAGCAACAATTTATTATTATAGCAACAATTGTTTATAATATTTTAAATTAGTTTGACTATGCTATTAAAACTATTTGGCTAATTTTTTTAAAAGAAATTGTATACAGAATGAAAAAAAAAAGATAATATTGATTTCAGAATAAACAACTTGAAGAAAAAAAATTGTAATAGAATTGTTTATACTTATGCAATTTGTATTTAGTGTGAAGTATTAATAGTTGGTATTAGCATTAACTATTATATAATTTAATAGCAAATATATGATTACACTTAATAGGGTATATTAATGTGAAACGTAAAAATAAAATAGTAATGATAGAATTTTGTAACCGAAAATAAAGGAAAATCGAATAATTTTATTAAATGTTTTAGTCTAAAAAAATAATTAATGCTGGTCAGTTTTTTGACGGGAAAGTGCCATGTATGAGGTGGATTTATTAATTTCAATTACCAATGCCAACATGGCACACATGAGGCTTCACGTCCGTATAATTATATCTGATGTTTGCATTAAAATAAAACATTAATTGTGAAAGAAATAAACAAAATATCTTGAATAGCCTCGCCCTCCTCTCCCACAACCCTTGCGGCCCCATCGACGCCGTCGCATCCCTTGTTCAGCTCCGCCTCCTTGACCTTCGCGGCAACCGCCTCAACGGCACCCTCTCCTCCCTCACCCGCTGCCTCAACCTCAAGCTCGTCTACCTCTCCGGCAACGACTTCTCCGGCCATATCCTGCCAGAGATCTCCACCCTCCACCGCCTCAACCTATCTGTTGATACCCGAGTTCGGCTCCAATGAAAAGCCCGGTCTGAGAGATCGGGAGTCGGATGGTAACCGGTCGGATCGAAGGAGCCGGTCACCGAAACTGTCTGTAGGTGCTGATCAGAGTGAAAGTCAGAGTTAACGAGAATGACGACAAGAGTGGAATCCGGCGTCGGCATCTCGCCCATTACCGTGCAAGGTCGGCACCTCGATCCCCTGTCAAAGGGGTCGGCTCCCTTACACCCCCGTCACGGTGCCGACCCGGTTTAGTGCCGAAGTCGACAAAAGGCCACAGACATCGAAGAACAAGTCATCCTGGTCTAGCTCGGCACTACGCCAGGTCGGTCCTTGAAGGAATTACATGCTTACAAAATGATAGAATATGACCACTTGTCAACCAATGATCACCGATGGGACACCCCAAGCTAGCCAGCAGGTCTAGAGCATCTAGCCCGGTCCAAGAGCATGTCCGCATTAAATGCAGTCCATATCAACATTAAATGCATTGCAGGTAATGATTGGGAGATCCCGAAATTACTCCAAATCAGTCAGAGAAACGCCGGCCTGTCCCGCCGAACTACTGTACGACAAGATCGGTGAACAGTGTCACATTTAAGGCAACTATAAATAGCAGCCCATTTCATTTAATTTGGGTTGTTGAATCTCAACTGTAAAAACTCTCTCTATATTTTCTCTCTCTTAGATTTGTAAGAAACTCGTGTAAGGATCTGTAAGTACATCGCAAGTGCCGACCTCGTACGAGAGGCCGACCTCGTGATCTCTTAATAAAATCGCAATTAAACCATATTTCTTTGTCTTTTTTCCCATTACCTTTTCATCACTTAACCTTTTAACCGTTGACCGGAAACGTCCGTCAACACTATCCACCGACAACCTCCGCGGCCCCATCCCGCCGCCGCTCACCAATCTCACCCACCTCATCACCCACCACCTCCAGAACAACGAGATCTCCAACCCAATCCCTAATTTCGTCTCATCCCCTCCCCCAAAACTCACCGACCTCAACCTATCCAACAACGAGCTCTACGGATTTCTCCTCGATAGCTTGATTTCAAACACCCGCGGACAACCATTCATGACGGTGCCATCCAGCTCGAGCTCCCTCCCCCCCATTGTCGGCCACCAATTCGCCGGAAAAGCACAACAAAAAGCTCGGCAGTGGCTTGTGGCCATAGCGGTGGCGTTGGTGAAGTCGTGAGGTTGCAATGGATTTTGGGAATCGACAATTGATTTTCGGAACAGTTTCTTAATTGATTTTGGCAAAAATTCCTATGGAGCTATCGGATGGTTTTCTTATGGAGTCATCCTGTATTGACATATGTCCAAATTGTATTTATTGCAGGACACGTGACAATACACTATTGGTGAATAAGTGTGGATGGCTCCATAAGTCGAGCCATCTGACGATTCCATAGCAAAACTGTTGATTTTGGTATGAATAATCTTTTAAAAAGCCACCTAATATCTAACATGGGATTAGTAATTTAAATTAATAAAATCACCTCATATGTCATGTCATATTGTAGCATGGCTTATGGTGTCCATATGGATACTATAGAATTGTTTTGTTAATGTTTAGATAACAATTTTATATACTAGTACGAATCTCGTGCGATGCACGGGTAAAAAATATTTATTAATATTTATAAATTAAATTTTTTCATTAAATAATAAATAAGTATATTTGCTAATATTTTTTCATATTCGCATTAACTTATAGTGAATATTGGAATGATATTGCCATGTAAAATAAAGATCAAATTTTCTATATTTTGATTGTATTGATGCATTTCCAAATCAAATTATTTTTGATATTGTTGTACATTTTTAGTTTAGACTGTATTGTTGCGTTATTTGAATTGAAATTATTCTTACTCAAAATTAAATATTATATTTGCCTAAATTGAATGTCATAAAGAACATGTTATGGATGTTTCAAAATAGAATATTTTCTCCTAGGTTACAAATTTTGTTAAATATTTTTAGACGAAAACACAAATAGGATGTTACCAAAAATACAAATTATCATGGTATATTCACGTGTTTTTATCAAATAAATTTTATCGGAATTATTCACCAAAAATCTAATCTCATTTTAAAAATCGAGTTTTCTACGAATAGATAAATATATTATTTTAAAATTATAGTGAGAATCGAATTTTGCCAAAATTGTGTGGAAAATGAGATCGTTCAACAAAACATTGAAAAAGATGCACCGATAATTTTATCAATAAAATTAATTTGAAATTTATTCACCAAATGTGAAAAAGTGAAATTAAGAAAAAAAAAATGATAAGGTAACATACATTTTTAAAATATGCACTTGTTTTTTCCTAAAAAAAAAAGTATATGAATTTGATTTGCTCTTTTTTTTTTCCTAATCTCATATATTTTTAAAAACATTTCTTATAATAGTAAGTCTAACATTTAATTAAAAAGTCAATATTATTATTTATATATTTTTTCAACAACTTTTTATATTAGTATAATATATACAAGTTTGGAATAGAAAATTTCACCTTTCCTATAAATCCCCCGTAGATCATTACAAATCTCCGTAATTGATTACAAACAAGATTTTCCAACCGCACCCCACAAAATTCAACTTTAGTCTTCATAGAATGTCTCTGTCCAAAGTAATTGCACAAATAATNTTATGTAAAACTCCCAAAAAATATTGAATTAAATGTACAATTAACTAAAAGTTATCGAACTTAAATCATATATATATATATAGATTGAAAGAATTAAGAAATCTTAGAACATTCCATTTGCAAAAACAGATGATTTCCTTTCATTATATTATATGTACAAAAAATTTACAAGCACAGTTAAAACTTGAAACAAAAAAAGTGAAAAAACACTCTCCTTACTGCAAATGGGTTTCGAAATTCGTAACATCTACGGCGCCGACGGGACACGAAACCGGACCTGAGCCGCCGGCGACCTGTCCGCAACGCCGTGCCAGCATATTCCGCCGCGGCACGCCCCGTGTCCGCCGCCATCCGCCGCCGCCGCCGCCGAAGCTGCCACGAGCGCGCGCGCCGCCTTGCGCGAGACGTCCCAGGCGAGGCTCGCGACCAGGATCGAGGCCACCGCCGCCGTGGAAAGGAGGATCACGCAGCCGCCGCTGAAGGTCCGGCCGGTGGCCAGGCCGTACGCCTTCGTGGCGGCGATGACCGCCAGGTAAAGGGTGGTCAGGTTGCCGACTACCGCGTCGGAAATCGCCATCGGCTGTTGTGATATTTCTATATCGGCTTTTTTTTTTTTTAATTTTCAATCGCTTTGGGAATAGGACCGCTTTAAAAAGCTTGGATAGTGTGTATGTTGTTGTTACAGAATTGCGGTGAGGGGTGGGCAAGTTTGAGCTTATCTGTTTTGTACTAATAAATTGTAACAATAATCTTTACATGTAAATATATATATTTTTTTTATATTTTATTACTTTTATTTTTAGTGCGTAGTGGAATTTGAAAAAAATGAGGTGAACATACCACCACAGCACCACTCGATGGTTGCAATAATGAGCAATGAGTGTGATGGGCTGAAATCCACATATAACAAATGTTAAGAGGACGCGTGACTTAATGAAATTATAACTTTTAGAATTGAGAAAATATTAAGGTAGTGATTAGATTCTAAAAAAAATTATTTTGATTGGATTGATATGATAAAGTGGGTTGGTTTCGAAAAAAATTAATTGAGTGACAGATTTGAGTAGAATTTGAGTTTATGAATAAATAATAGTATTTAGAATGTAATGATTGGAAGTTGTTCGTGTAAAAGTAAGAGAAATATTATGTGAGAATAATTGATTGTTATTATTTTATTATAGTGATATATTCACGAGAATGAGTTTAATTAATCTAAGTTAGATTTTAAATTAAAAAATTATAATAAAAATATAAACATAGAAATCACATATATTCACAACAAACAAGACTAAAAAACATAATTTTTTTTGTATCTACCTACTACCAGTAAATTTTATTATTGTCTCTTTATATACTATCCTCAACATTGTGTATATTTTGGATTTTCAGTATAAATTATTTAGGATACTATTCAACTTAGATTAAACGAAGTTGATATATTTAACAATCTGGTCAGTCGGCCGGAGAACTTTCAAGCGGAATTCTTAAGGGTAATCTCATAAATATAAATGAAAAATGTATTGAAATTAGGGCGTTGTGTTCATTTTCTTTTTAAGCTCTCATTTTGTCTCTTCGCATAACCGAATAAGAAAGTGTTGAATTTCTTGTGCTAAAAATAAAAAATAAGATGCTTTGCCTTTCATGATCCATAAGATTAGGTGTAAAGTTGGTGCTTGGTATAAAGAAAAGTTCCTCTTTTAAGTCCTACTCAACACTTATGGAGGCATTGAATGATGGCTAGGGCCATTTGGAACGAGGTAATTAAGCAAGCAAAATTAGAGGATTGATTTATTGATGACTCCTCCAAGGATTGCAGGGATGAGAATCTGAATCACCTAACGATCAACCACTATTNACTGTTTATGCAACTGATCTTTTTTTCTTTTTTTTTTTTGTCTTAAACAACCAAACAAACCAAAAGGACATTAGTCCGATACATCCGATAAGAAATAAGGAAACCAACAAGGGAGGGACTCACTCCAAACACTAGTTGAATGCGATAAGACCGCCCACTTTGCTATATTGTGAGCTACTCCGTTTTGGTCCCTAGATATATATTCACATCTACCACAATCGAGATGAGACAAAAGACTAATAATATCAACAAACACCCCGAATAGAGGGTCTAGATCGTGAAGAAGAGAAATGCCACTGACCACACCCATGGAGTCTGTCAAGACCAACTGGATTTTTAAACCCAGGTCCGCCGCAACGCGCAACCCGAACCGAAGGGCTAATGCTTCTGCTAGTAGCGGGGAGAAGGAACCCGACATACAGGATTTTCCACTACTGAATCTCCATCTTGTTGTGTTTGATCATTCTTGCTATGTCTATACCTTGATAATCGTTATAGCCCCTCTTTGTCACTCACTCAATCCATTTGGAAGGATTTTCCGGCTGATTTATACTTTTCCGGAAGACCGAGTTGTTAACTATCAATTTCGTGTAGTGTAAGTTGGATTTTATTAAAATGTAAAGTTAGATTGCAATCCAAAGTGCATACAAAGTTCAGGTTGGTATAAATTATATTCATTGATAAAATTCAATCTAGCAAAACATAACAGTAAGAAACAATCACACATTTTTTCAAAAGATATGCATCGTTGAAATTAAAATGTCGTATTCTAGAAAATGATGTAGAAAAAACGACATGTTAAAAGCTAGTGCTAGAACTAGCATTAGACTCGGTCAAAACTTGTCCTTGATCAAACCGGAAGACCGGTCCCCCCCACATATCCTTAGCTAGTCGTCCCAGCTCCCTCTCAAGGTCACTAGCATCAATAGGGTCACTATCATCAATATAATCAATAAGATCACTAACATCAACAGTGTCACTATCAAAAATATCGTTCAAAAGATAAAAAATGATGTTTTCCTCAAAATCATCCTCCTCAGGTGTGCATATTTATAATTAGAGGTATGATGATAGGTTGATTTGTCTAATGATTCGTTCGATTCATCAAAATGTGAAGTCCATTATGCTAGTATTATATTATACTTCTATTCCAATGTGGTCTATCGTTGTAAAGATTTTTTTTGTGGTCAAAATGTGATTGGCATCTCTCTAGTAAAAGTCTACCTTTTTTGTGGATTTCAAACTAATACACTAATAGGGTAAACCAATCATTAGGGCAGTATAAAGATGGGATTATTTAAATTTATCACGGGCTCACCGCGAGCTGATCAAATTCCAAAAAATGTAGTTTGTGTATATAACTATGGACAAGTAATTGACAGAGCAAACGAACTTCAATATGTCTGAAATTTTGGGTATATGACCGTCTCGGCGATAAAAATTCGACAATGGATGACATACTTGAAACTGATGTGAGGCGACACCAAAATTAGGCCAAAAATAGAACAACTTAAATTATTTTGGACGAAAAATAGAGTTGACAAATGAAATCTGAGATACAAATTTGTGATTACGACTGTCTTGATGAGAAAAATTCATTGGTGAGTCATCCGACTAAAATTTAAACCAGAAGGCACAAAATGACCCCAAGATAGAGAACAAATTTAGGTCTAAATAATTTTGGATGACAAATTGAGAATGCAAACAAGCTCCAATTAAGATCAAATTTTGTGGGTATAGTTGGTTCAACTTGAATAATCTGATGGTGGGCCACCCATCTAAATCGGATGCTACATGGCATCCAAATATAGAAAATAACAAAAATTGTTTGGATGGAAAATTGCATTGGCATACGAACGCTCGGCTAAAAGTTTACGGGTACAACTGCCTCAATGAGAAGAATTCAAGGTTGGGTCGCTCACTTGAAACGGAGATCGGACGACATTCGAATTAGGCCGGAAAATTAATATTGAACTTTATTTCATCACTAATTATTAGTGGACCTTATTGATGAATTGTTTAAATTAATGTATCAAGTTTAATTTGTGTAAAAAAGTTTGGAAAAGAGTTCAATATAATAGATTAAAAATAAAATTATGTTAAGATGTGACACAACACGATATATCTCAAAATATGTTCAAGAAATTACTTTTAATTGAGCGCTTATGTAATTAGCTCAATGAAATATCAATTTATATAAATGTAACAAGTGAAATTTTGTCAAACGCTAGAAAATTAAAATATTTGGGTATGCCAACACTTTATCATTCCGTGGGTGTTTAATTAAATCAGATAAAATATCTAAACAGACATAAAGAAAGAAATAAAACACGGCTTCTTATTATTTTTAAAAAATAATGACATTTTTATTCTTGCAATTTATATGTCCATGCACATGACATTTTTTCTTTTTTATATTTACATTTGTCCTTTTCAATTTTTCTAGAACAAGAGTTGAGGAGCAGTTAATTGAGCATTTAAAGCAATTAATACTGGCACTACTTGTTACTGAGTCAGATCAAGTTGGCATTTTCCGCTAAGAAAATCAGTCCCGTTTAATATATTTCACCTAAAAAAAATTAACTTTTTTTCTTATTATGTATAAAAAATACTCACTTTTTCTTATTTTTATCCAAATATAAACATAACGGGCCCCTATTATATGGCCATACCGTGATCATTCATGTTTGTTTTACATTAATGTCTAGGCCATTTGCACTGTAGATAATTTTGGACATAAATGTAGTTAAATTATTTGTTGTTGAAATAATTTAGTAAGCAAACTTGTTGAAATTATTTGACTAACTCAAAATTAGATTGTTTCACGTAGTTCGAACTCAAAAATAAAAATAAAAATAAAAATAAAAAATAACTCATACTTTAAAACTTTTTAATAATAATTCCATACATATAAATATAGAAATGAAAATTAGATATTAAATTAATGTTAGCAAATGGGCTCGTTGTTTTGTATGTTTTTGTACTTATCTTAAGTATTTATGAGATCTTGATTTTTTCTTGTTTTAGTTTATATTAGGTTTTTTTCGGTCCATTTAATAGATTTTGCTCATTTATGTATTTTCGAGTCGTTTTGGTATTTTATGCATTTAATGATTCTTTTTATATTTTAATTTGTAAGAAAATGCTTTACGAAAACATGCTTGGCGTCGCGAGAAATCAACAAAAAACACTTCGAAAAATGCACCGAAAAAGTATCGAGAAACTTGCCGAAAAATTCGTCGGAATGTTCCTTACAGGTCATCCAGGACAACGCCCGATGGACCTATGCCCAGCGAACCAAACACCAGTCTGGCCCCACGGAGTGTAGCCCGCACCTGAGTGCCACACGTCCAATGCAGCAGTTGCCCAGCACACATGCGGGCCCCGACAATCAGCACACACACGAGCCGTAAGCTGTCCCTCGAGTTCTTTCCATCAAATGTGTGTTTTAATGTGTGTTACCTTGTGTAGGGTATAAATACACTCGCTGACCCATTTCTTGCCAACAACTTGTACTTGAGAATCATATGCTTAGTTTTTGTTTCTCTCCCTCTCTCTAAGTGTTCCATGACCCAATTAATATTGTTTTACTTCTCCATCAAGATTGCAACTTTCGGTTTATTTCTAGTTGTGGATGCGACTAGAGACTTTAACACGTAATCTAAGGTTCAACAGCTCATAAGTTACTTCGACTTTGCTTATATTATTCGGACATTTTCTTTAGTAAAGTTCAAAATTTTCATTAGAAAAATATGTGATCATCCTAGGAGGGTAGAGACCGTGTGATTTTTTTGTTTGTTGCGTAAACGGAAATTGGTTAATAGCTCGATTAGTGACAGTTACTTGATTGTGTGTTCTCGAACCTTTGTGGTATCTCTTTTGCACCTCAAGTTTTAGTGTTCTTAGTAC
>BKCP01007959.1:0-28080 GCA_008636005.1 Striga asiatica | reverse complement strand
AAAAAATAAAAAAAAAAAAAGAAAAAAGAAAAAAAGAAAAAAAAATATTAGTTTTTAGGTAGTTTGGTTGTGTGACCTTGTTAAAATGCTAATAATATTTGGTAACAAGCTTTTAAAATCAGCTTTTCAGTGGAACTGCTAAAATTGAAAATGCTACCTTTTTGGAGTTTTTTATTTTTTTTTAAAAAAAGGTAAATGTCCATATTTCCCAATATTTTTCTTGAACAAAAGTATGAAGTATCTTCTCATAAATCTCTTACGCATTTGATAATGAAAAACAAAAAATAACAAAAATTGGCAAGTTGTAAGATTGAAAAGTGATCCATTGGGGTTCGCGGGGTCGTGTATGTCCTACGCAGCTGCGGGTCACGCGGGAGCTTGCAGTCGGGGTCCGACTGGGCTGCAGTGCGTCGCGGATGGCGTGGGTCGCGTCCGAGCTGCATCGCGGATGGTTGCGGTCGCAGGTGGCTACGGTCGTTGACATCGGGGCGCATGGTGGCAGTTGGCTACTGCACATGGTGGCAGCAGACGGTGGTGCTCGAGATTCTCGGGTTTACCTCAGGACTTCTATTGTATGAACCTTACACACTTTGTTTGTCTTGGTGGGAAACTCACATAGTTATCTCTCTATCAAGTGATTAAAATCGTAAGACGATGTGTGTATTTGCAGGCTACAATTGGAATCTTAAGGAGGTGCAAAATATGGGTTTACCAAGTATAGACCTAACTGTGGGTCAAGCCTACTATGCTCATACTTGAACAATATATCTGTCCACTACAGAAATATCGCTCATCTCCTAATTTGGCTCCTAAATTATAATTTGAAACTCCAATAATAATTACTCGATTTATCTCCCAAGTTTGAGATATAATATTTGTCAAGCAATTAATTACAAATAACATAATTAATTGACTTCTTATGCCGAGACTGTTAGTGTTATATACTGAAAGCTTGGCTTTGCATGTTATTACACATTTACCCTTTATGAATGAGAATCATGTTAGATTAAACAAGTTCTACGTTCTGTTGTTCTGCACTTAGATAGGGTGGGTCGTCATCGGGCAAACCGAAGATCACTGTATCAGTCACTTGCGAACAAGAATAGTTGTTCACAACCTAGATGGACATGAACACCCCATCCGAACGGTTGTAGTGTCAACTGTACAGTTTGTCTTGACTGATTAGTTGCACTAGTACATTTATGTATTGAACAGGAACCTAGAGAGGAGAAGTTCATTTTATACTGATCGTCGTAAATGAACTAGGCCTCGGTTAATTACTGCGTTCTCTTAACCCGTAAGATATTAAACAGGCAGATATATATAATATATATTACTTTGATTCACATGGGTGAGGTTCAGTTCGCTGGATTAATATTCCTACTGTTTTGGGTAATATTATTATATATATGATGTGCTGTTAGGATATTTACGGTCACCATGTGCGTTAGTTTGATGATGTCCCCGGAGTGAGTTCATGAAAGATTGTTATGTTAAACCCTGCAGGTGGATTAAATTCCGGCATAATAAGAATGTGATGAATGAGCGCTAGCTTCGGTGAAATAATAATAAATTAATTAATTCTTGATTGTCAGTAATCGAATTAATTAATAGGCATTATATCTTAAACGTGGGGAGGTAAATCGAGTAATTATTATTGGAGTCTCAAATGTAATTTGGGCTAGGGAAAGGGAGTGCAATAATATAATGTTGGTGGCCCATTAATATTATTTAATTAATTAGAGGAGTGGGTTTGGCCCACTGTTAGTCTAATTAATTAAGGAGCCCTTTTTTCTAATCTCCTTAGGGTCCCTACTGTAGCTCCATATATACATCATTAAGCTCATGAGAAGAGAATCCCAATCTCATATTCACGTGATACACGCATCCCATCTCTCTCTCTCTAGATCTCATTCGAGCTTTATCTTCTTCTTGTTGCTCCACTGGTACAAGTTGAAGAAGGGTGTATTGAGTAATACAGTAGAAGATCTGTAGGTAAACCGAGACGAAATAGATTTTGACCTACAGAACTAACCGGAAGTCCGATTGAGACGTAAAGTATACCCAGACGACCGTCTCGATGAGAGCTTTCCATCGCCGCCGACGTCGCCGGAATCCGATGCCGCACGCGCCCTCACGCGCCGCCGGAAGATGTCTGGCAGCAAAATTTCGTTTTGATCTGTTTGCATCCGTTTGATCCAGTTTTGATCTGATCTTGTTCGTGCAACCCAAGACGCGTGTTGCGGTCAATCAATTGCGGTCAACCGTTCGTGGTCAACCAGATCTACATAAATTTTAAGCCGTAAGTTCTCTACGTCAAACCTTTAGATCCGCTGCGCATAGGTTTACGTTTGTTATTGAATTCGTGATTTGTACATAACGAGATCCTCACAGATCCCAACAGAGACTAGTACCACTCAAAGCTTTATTATTATGCTGGAACTTAATCCACCAGCAGAGTTTAACATAATAATTCTTCTTGAGCTCATCTTGGGGATATCATCAGATTATTGCATACAGTGACCGCAAATAATCAAACAGCACACCATACATACAGGATCACTAGTGTAACCAATCAATTCAAAACGAACTTATCTTCTCTGGGATCGTTCAATGCACACAGTGCACTAGTGTAACCAATCAGTCAAGACATATTGTACAGTCAACACTACAACGTTCACGATGGGTTGTTCACTTCCGTCTAGGTTGTGAATTGTATTATTTATGTTTTGCAAGTACCTATGATGTGATCTTCTATCTCATCCATGATGGACAATAATATCCAAATATAAAACATCAAAACATAAGACAGTTTAACTAAACATGATTCTCATTCAAAAAATATATAATAAATATAGCATTTTTACGCAAAAAACCAAGTTTTAATTATATACACTAACATTTTCATGTTATGGTCAAGAAACTCGCATAAAAGGGATCAACACAATCAAACTAGCTAGCTGTTAAGACACTGTTTGTTATGTTTTTGTGTGTTTTTCTTGTGTTTTATTTGCTTGAGTCGAGTCTTTTTAGGTTTGGTTTGTGTGTCCCGGTCCATTTTTGTTTGTTTTTAGTAGTTTTTAGTTTTTAAGTCGTGTTCGTATATTTTCCTATCTCTTTTGTGCGTTTTGGTGTTTTTGTAGGTTCGAAAAGAAGATGTAGTCATTTCGTGATGTGCCGTCTCGAGTGTTAATTCATTTTGCGTGCATCTCATATCGAGGAGGAAAAGATTTGAGGAGTGTGAGTCGAAGTTTCGAGTCGATCGGAGGTCCGTGCGATGAATTAGAAGCCTTAGAAGTCGAACCAAAGTCACCGAGGCAAAAATTCGCGAGCCGCAAATCCTGATTCGCGAGCTGCCCTTCGCCCGCGAGTTTCTGATTTCAAGCCCTCGAAACTCCGATTGCTCGCGAGTTCCCAGTTCAAGCCACTCTGCCCGCGAGTTTTGATGTTCGAGCCCTCGAAATCCCGATTAGTCGCGAGTTCACCATGGCTAGCGAAATTAAGCTGCAAAAATGAAGATTTTACTCGCGAGTTCGACTTTACTCGCGAGTGTTTTATTTTAATGTGTGTGTTAGTGCGTGTTTTTGGCTATTAGTATAAATAGATTTTGGTCCTTTGTAATTAGGACATCTAGATTTCATTTTTCACTTTCCCACTTTGGGAATAACTATTTTCTTTTTAATTTTCTCTCTTCTCTCTCTTGGGAGCTCTATGACATCATTTTCTGGCAAGTTTTCCGGCGAGTTTTATTTTGTTCAAGTTCCGAGCTTTTGACTCCGATTTTCGTCTAGCACGCAATAGAAGATTGGGTATTTACTTTTAAAGCTCATTAATTCGATTTTTGCCTCGTTTTTACTTATGGAATTTTTCAAGGTGAAAATTTGAGTGTTTGTTTGATGATGGAGGATATGCTTGGACTTGATCATTGCTCATGCTTGTTTTAGTAGAGACTAATTGCTTGCCTATCTAGATTAAAGATTAGGACTCTATTTAGAGCTTAATCACTTAGGTTAGAAGGTTGGAATTAGTGATCTAGTGTTAGAACTTGCATACTTCTCGTTGTTGATTCGTTTGATGTTGATGGCTTAGAGACTCCGGTAGTGTTAATTGCTTAATTCTCTAGTTTGCTTGTTGCTTTCAATTCCGAGCATCGATTAGCATTAATTCACTCTCCAACCCATTGATTAGCATGTTTAGCATTTATTTTCTCATTCTGTGTGATTTGGACAATTGAGTGGTGAACAAAGCTCCGAACCGTCTTCCTTTGAGAACGACTCGAGGTCGGGTAGCTCGGTTACCAACTACCCTCAAAATACTACAAAACAGACACCAAACCTAAAGGCACAAAAGTTTCATGTCTAAACAACACGAAAATCGTAAAGTAAACAATCTACTATCAAATTCCCAAATAATAGAGCCCAAATCTATCACAATATAACATGTACATATTCTACCAGTCAATCTATACCTTCTCTAATAGCTCAGTTGGTAACACTCTTCACTTGGAACCAATAGGTCTTGAGTTCGAGCCATGCAGGGAGTAAGTGGTAAACTACTATTGATCCTCTTAAAAAGAACGGAAAAAAAAAAAAAAAAAAAAAATCTATGCCTTCTCTAAGTACAAATATAAGAGTAAAAGTACAACATTTTCTTGGTGTGTGATAGTTATTCTCAACTACACCATGACGTTACAAGAAAAACAATGTGCTCAACCATGTAGAGTATAAAAGGTAAATTTTTCCAAAAGAGAGAGAAAAAAAAAGGAAAGTTTCCAAAATATTTCTCACCACTTCAGTATACCTATTTTGTCATTTTCACATAAACAATTTTTAAGTTAACGGGTTGTTTGAAATAGATAAAATTGATAAATTGGCTCCACAATTTTTTTCCATCGAAACGATAAATTTTATACCTGAAAAGGTGAATTTACAATCAGTGACTCGGGGGCTAACTAGCCAACGAATCCACCAAGAAAGCGGACTCAGGAGGTATGCTAACAGACCACCTACACAAGCAACACAAACCACTGGAATAACGTCCATGCACCCCCGACAATATTTTTTTTAAGTTGAACCCTACTAGCTGGGAACCCCATCCAAACAAAAACTAAAATTAACACTCCTATATGAAGAGAATAGCTAGCTCCAATAGAGAAGAATAACACAAAAACTAACAAAACACACACATAAATTAACTAGAAATACTACCTCCCCTAATCAACGTGAGTAAACTGCAACAAAATTCCAACCCAACACACAAGCCAAACCCACAACAAAACCAACCCCACGAGAAACACCACAAAAGCTACTGAAATTGACCACAACATTCAAAACTTCAACTGAAACAGCGGCTAGAAAACACCTCAGTCCAGATTTGAGTTCTCGAAGATGCCAAATGGAGGAAAAGAGCCCCGAAGAGGTCTGGCTCAAAGAGCTGTGCCGGAAGAAACCAATCTCGAGCACTCGGGCCAAGAGCAGCCTACCTAAAGGGATCTGACGAACGAGAGGCCAAGCAATCGACCTGCGACCAACACAAGATGGGAGACAAAACGGCATAGTGGCGGCCCCAACCTTGCCGGGGGGGCGGCGCGACAAGAGTCAGCAGACTCTCGCCCACAGGAGGGCAGTATGCGCGGCAAGCAGAGCTTCTCCAATCTCGACCGTGGCCAGATCCAAGGGCCACGGCTTGGTTGTTGCAGAACTCAGGCTAATTCAACAACAAAAAACTTACAATGACAAAAAAAAAAAAATATTTCTAATTCAACGTTGAATTTTAACTTGTATTTGAAAATTGATTTCAAATATTAAAAACTTAAGATGAAATTTCCAACAAGGTAGACCATAAGGAAGTAAAACTGTAAAATTGACGGATATTGATAAGTAGTTAAACAAATAAAATATAGTTAACTTTTTATTTTTATTTTTTGCCCTTTTCATTTTTTCTAAACATCTCAGAGGAAAGTGTACGGTGATATGTCGTCAAATTCGGAGGTACGAAAATTTTTGTGTCCGACCGCCGGAACTGGACAGCTTTTAAGCCGTCCGGCCGGCCGGTTCGGACGGGTTAAAAGCCGTCCGAAAAGATCGGCCGGTCGGACGGGCTATGTCCGAATCGGCCGGCCGGACGCTTTAAAAGCTGTCCGGCGGTGACGACCGGTCGGAACCGGTCCGTTCGGTTCGGCCGGCCAGACAAATTTTTTATTTTTTTATTTTTTTAAATTATTATGTTATATATTCGAAATAATTATGTTATAAATTGGACTATATTATTATGTTATAAATTATTATGTTACATTTTAGACTTGATTATGCTACAAATTGGACGTTAAATATTATCGTGTTAGGAGTTACAAATTATTATGTTACATATTGATTATGGTATAAATTGGACGTTAGATATTATGGTGTTACGAGTTAGAAATTATTATATTACATGTTAGTCTTGGTTATGTTATAAATTGACGTTAGATAGTATCGTGTTAGGAGTTACAAATTATTATGTTACATGTTATAGTTGATTATATTATAAATTAGACGTTAGATATTATCGTGATCGTGTTAGGAGTTACAAATTATTGTGTTACATGTTAGACTTCATTATGCTATAAATTGGACGTTAGATAATATCATGTTATGAGTTACAAATTATTATGTTACATGTTAGAATTAATTATCTTAATTTAACATGTTCTAAAAATATAAATATTGTACTATATAGCAGGAGTCATGGGAAGATTTTGGAAGAGATGGTGTTGATTACAGTCTGAATTTCGATACCTTTACATTATTTAATAGTGCTCAGGACGCTATTGAAGCTGCAAAACACCAGACAATGCTGAATGGTTTCCTATTAGTAATTTCGAGCCACAAAAAGAAAACGGTCAGGCTTTTGAAGTGTCACAGAGGCGAACGCTACAGAGGCACAGACGAAAATTCAGGAAGACAAAAACGAATAAGTACGGCTGTGATTTTGAGATCAAAGTAAAAAAGGTGCCCGGCGTTCCATACTTGAGGATCTGTAGATGTAGCAATGAAGAGAAGGGCTACCATAACCATACATTTGTTGTGTATCCTGAGGGTTATCGCCAGTTGAGCGGCCTCAGCGCCTCATCTAAGAAAATTGTTCGTGATATGACGGACGCTCAGGTGGCCCCGGCAAAAGTTATGGTCGCGCTGAAGGAAAAGAATCTGGGAGACAACGTTCATGTGCGACAGGTATATATATTTATATCTTGTAATATATATGTTTTAATTAATTTTTTGAAGTTAATTATGATAATTAGTAATTTTTTATATGTAAAAGTTATTGTAATAATTAATCAATTTTATTATATTTACTAATGTATTATTATTATGATAGTTAATAATTTTTTTATCAAATTAATCGCATTAATATATTTTTTTTATTTATTAATATAATATTTTTTTTGTTTTAAATTATAATAATCATTATAATTAACGCTAATCGGTGACAGGTATATAACTTTAGAGATAAGCTGCGGAAAGAGAGTTTCGACGGTAGAGACGTTCCTTCTCAGCTTATGCATTTGGCCGTGACCAGCGAGTATACAGTTTATGCAGAATCTGATCCGAACACGAAAGCGTTGACGCATATATTCATGGTCCATCCTGCGTCGATCAATCTATTCCGGACATATCACTGGTATGTCGGCATAGATTCCACGTATAAAACCAACAAGTATGTTACTTTATAAATACTTTATTAGTATGAATCTTAAATAGTGTGTTTGATTAAGTAAACTTTTATTTGATTATATTTTTTGTCTTCTTGGTCTCATCTGCACAGGTACAAGATGTCGTTGGTCGAGATGATTGGGATGACGCCGTGCAACCAGAACTTCCTAATTGTGTATGCGCTCACCAGGGACGCGAAAGAGGCCAGTTACGACTGGGTTCTAGAGAAGTTGAGACTACTGATAGGTCAAGACGTATTTCCTTATGTTGTTGTCAGTGACAGAGAGTTGGGTTTAGTCACTCCTATTCAGAGGCATTTTCCTGAATCAACCCACTTACTCTGCACGTGGCACATCAACAAGGATGTGGAAGACAGAGCCTACAAACTATTTGGGAAGAGTAAAAAATTCTCGGAGATTTTCACGCACAGTACGTGGAAGGCGATTGCAGAGGCCAGTACGTTCGATGCCTACACCGATGCTGTTGTCGAGCTGCACGCAAAATATTCGAAGTCTCCAAATGTGATACAGTATGTGGAGAGCACATGGTTAGGGCACAAGGAGAAGTTTGTGAAGGCTTGGACCAACCAAGTGACACATTTTGGAAACACAACTTCCTGTAGGGTGGAGAGTGCCCACTCTGTGTTGAAGGAGTGGCTTCACACGTCCACCGGCGCGCTCGATACAATTTGGCAGAAGATTAATAAGCACATCGATAATCAAGTGACTGAAATCAAGTACGTACTGCAATTTTTAAATGCGTTATTATATTACAGCATTAATTAATTATAATCTAACGTTATGTAACGTATTATCAGGACGGCACTTGAGACCTCGAGATCTAAGAAGAATACACGGTATAAGGGAATCCTTTTCGCGAGTGTGATACTGAGGTCTCGCATTACTGTCTGAGTTTATTGGACGCCGAGCTTACTAGTATCTGCATTAAAATACAACATATCTGTATATATAGACTTGCTGGCAGATGCATTAAATAAAATATATTTAATAAAACATATTTCATTAGTTTTCCGTTCTTTTTTTTTTCAATTAATGTACAAACGTTACATTTTACATTAATAAAATATAATGATAATTTTAAACTAATTTATTATGTAACATTACTACTAATTGATTATAACAATAATTAAAAATAATTATAATAATTTTCTAACTAATTAATTGTATGGTTCCTCTAAATTACAAAATAATTATACCGTAGTTGAGGAGCAGGCCGATAATACTTTCCTAACAGTACTGATAGTTTGCTATGATTAAGTCAAAATAATTTATGTTAAACAACAATAAATACGTAAAATATTTACCTGATGAGGATGCATATGGGCCAAAACGCCCCCCAGCCTGTCGTTGAGGAGCAGCCTGTGTAGGACGAACAGCCTGTACCGGACGAACCTGCTGTAGAACCGGCAGTACCGGACCAACAGGCTGTACAGAAAGACGAGGGTGGCTAGGACCCGTAGACTGTGCGTGGTATTGATCATCTGAGGAGTCGTCCGAGTCACACTCTTCTGGACCCTGCTCCCTCTCGTCGTACGACTCATCAGCATACCCCTGCTGACCATAGGGTAATGGTAAGCGTGCGCGAGGAGGTATCGGCTTCCCTGCGTAGCGGAGAAAAGCATATCCCGACTGATCGTACGGTCCTGGTGCCGGGGGCATCGATATGTCTGCCTGGCCAGAATAATAAAATCCATGGTCACCGTACGGGGGACTCCGTGGAGTCGCGAACTATCTGGCTGGCCCTCAAAATGATATCCCTGCGTACCATCTCGCACTGGTGCGGGGGGTCTCGAACTCTGGCTAGCTTGACGAATCTGTACCCTCCGAGCCTCATCGATCATCGCCTGCCTTTCCATGTCCCTCTCCCGACGAACGGACGCATTGACACCCCGACTTCTAGTGTGTCAGGTGCCAGAACCATCATAATAGTCATCGAACGCCTCGTCGTCGTCCCTGACATTAGATTGTCCAGGTTTGCTAACACCCGGAATCAGAAATATAATTATTAAATTTTTCTATATGTAATGACTATTCTAATAACTATTAAAATAGATTATAATTTATTTTTATTTTAATATATAAATTTTATTAATTATTATTATAATTATAATTGTTGAGATTTATAATAATTATTATAATTAATTATAATTATTATTACAAATTTGTATTATTAATTATAATTAATTCTAATTTATAATTATTATTATAATTAATTTTTATTATTATTACAAATTATTATTATTAATGATAATTTTTATTATAATTTTTTATTTAAATTATTATAATTAATACTAATTTATAATTATTATATTTAATTATAATTACCATTACAACTTATTATTATTATTTCTTATAATATTATTATTATAAGCATTTATAATTTATAATTATTAATATTATTTTTACAATTTATAATTAATTACAATTTATTCAACTTATTATTACTATAATAAATAATTATTATTATTATAAAATANCGTCCGGATGCGACGGCCGGATGCCGGCCCGAATAAAAAAAAAGTTAAAAAATATTTAATGCGTAAAAAAAAAACCTTGCTAGAGAAGAACTCTTTGCCGATGCCGTAGGATTTTTTCGACATTTTTTTGGATTTTTTTCGGTGCTCGAATCGCTCGTTGAAAGTTTTGAATTTAGAGAGATCGAATCTGAAAGAGAGTTAAGGGCAAAAAGGTAAATGGGGAGCGGTGATTAGTAAAAGGGGCGGTGAATAGCAATTGAGAAAATCTAAACATTGAATCCAATTAAAAGAAATCAATTTGTTGATGGGATGTCCTCAGCATGGTGGATCATATGATGGGCCCAAGGCCCATATAAAGAAGCCCCGTAAACCTGCAAATAAGTGGGTCGAAGGTGAAGCATTTGAAGACGAGGCAGTGCACTGAAAATGGTGAGATTTTTGGTTTATTTAATTAAATTTTGATGAAATTCTTGATTAGCCCAAGCGGTAAAATCAGTTAATTTGCTTCCATCTTCAAAGTTCTGGAACTCCCACAGCCATAAAAGTAAATTCTGTATATTCTTCTTCTTCTTTTCCTGTTTTGATCAAGCTTTTGATTGATCAAGAAAATGGGGCAATCATCGTCAAGGGAAGAAGAAGTATCGCCTGAGCTGCGCGAAGTACAATCGCTAGCTGCATCAACTGGAGCTCTTCCCTCTCTTGAAAAGACCTTTTCCCTTCTCTCTGATCCCCAAACTAAATCGATCCCCATCCATTCTCTTCAGGTAAATTAGCATGAATTCTTTCTGAAATTACGATGAATAGTAAATTAGTAATAAACCCGCATTTGTGGTTATCGCGTGATTTCTTGAATTGGGTTGCGAGCAATTCGTGTCATTTTCGCTTGCTGATTTTGGTGCGCTACAGAGCGTTCTTGATTAAGTTGAATAATCGGACATCATTAGTTCAGTCTGTTTCTGTTTAAGAAATCGTATGTTTTTGTAATGAGGTTATGTGTTTTTTTTTTAATCTGGAATGAAGGGTCTTACATTGTCAAAGAAGTGATTTTGTTTGTTATAACAAATAGTTTATTTACTTATGTGATTTGCTCTCAATTTATATTTTCCTTTTCCAGAAATGTTTCGATTTGACTTTTGAAAACTCAGAATCTGAACAAGACGATCTATTTAAGGAAGCTCCCCTGTTGTTTAGTCATCTTGGTTCTGCAATTATTGATCTTTTTTTCGTGGCCGATAAAGATGGGGTGAATTGGATTGAGTTCTTGAAGGGTTATACAAAATGTTGCGCAAGGACAGCTGCTTCGACATCTTTTAATAGTTTATTCCGAGTATTTTCTGCCGCGTGTTCAAAAGCTGGGCTCCCGATTGATCTCCAGTTTGAGATGCACGATGATGATGATTTCAAAATTAAAGGGTCGTTTTCTTCTCGTGACATTCTCGTTCTTCTTTGGTTCTGTTGGATTTTTTCATGGGATTCGAGGGCTTTTAAATCGAAAAAGAGCAGATGGAAATGCAGTCTACCTGATATCACTCATTTGGTTTTATCGGCTGTCGAGGCATGTGCTGAAGATTGTCGTGACTCGATTTTCTGGGACTCTAATGTTTCAGAATTGGATATTAAACTTTCTGCTATGAAAGTTCATTTATGGGCTCTGAAAAATCTGCCAAACCTTGCGGATTGCTTTGTACAATTTTTCCATGCTAGGCTTTGCTATTTCACTATCCATGAGGTAGCATACTTTCTTCCATTATATGGGCTTGCAGCTTTTTTAATTTTATTTTTTTTCAAATTTTATGTCACTGAACTTTACCTACTTTTGAAAAAAAAAAATGCAGGTTAAATCAGAGCAATCATGCTCTTCTACTAGTGAAAACTCTTCATCAGCTACTTCGAAAACTAATCTTTTGACACCTGGAAGGGCTTGGGCCATCTCACTAACCTTGAGAGGTTCTGTACATGAAGAAATATCAAAAGCTTGCTTCCCAACTGATCTTGATGAAGCAAATGAAATCCTACTTTATAGGTTTGTCCGCTTTTTTCATATAAACTTGTCAATAAAAAAGGTGCTAACAAAAATGATTCGAACATCCTTATTTTTTTCTTTAAGTTCCTGTTACATCTTAAACTGATGCGATTATTTGAAATGCTAAATTATATTCCAATGGTTCATTTCCTATTCTTTCAACAAAATGCAGGTCATCTGCTCATGGGAAAGGACTTAATCGGTTTTGGTCAAATGTTGAGGGGTATAATGGTCCATTACTAGTACTTGTTGCCGCATGTGAAGAACAAAATGATGCAAGGAGATGGATTATCGGTGCACTCACCAATCAGGGTTTTGAAAACAAAGAAGTATTTTACGGAACTTCCGGAAGCCTTTATGCATTAAGTCCCGTTTTTCATGCATTACTATCATCTGGTTAGTCAAGGGAATGTGTTGATAGCTCACGATTCTCTCGTGTAGGTAATTTTTGCATTACTAATCGAAAATTTAAAGCAGGAAGGGAGAAGAACTTTGTGTATAGCCATTTGCACCCGAGTGGTAAGGTTTATGATGCCCATCCAAAGCCAGTGGGAGTTGGATTTGGTGGGAATATTGGAAACGAGAGAATATTTATGGATGAGGATTTTGCGAGAATTACTGTGCGGCATCATGCTGTTGATAAAACATACCAGCATGGAACTCTTTTCCGCAGTCAGGTAATTAACATGCAGAATTTACGTGCTTGTGTTTTGAATCATATCAGTGTTGTAACCAAACCGAACGAGCCAAGCTTGGGTTGTTCGAGCTCGTGTTCGTTTACGTTCAAATAGTGTTTGTATTAGTTCGTTTATTTTTCGAGCAAAAAATCGTGTTCGAGCTCGTTTGTTTTATTGTTCGTCAAAGTTAGATTTCGTTCGTATTTGAATAATTTAGGATATAAACTTTTTAAATATGTTTTATTAACTCGAAATTTGTTCGTTCGAACTTTAAAATAAAAATATTTTTATATTTTAGATTATTTATTAAAAATATTATGTAAATATATGAAAAAATAAAGTAAAATTATATGAAATTAAGGTTAGCGAACATTATCGAACGTTCGCGAACGAGCTCGTGTTTGTTCGATTATTAAAAGAGCTTAATTTTCTGTTCGAACTCGGCTCGATTAACAAGTGAACGAGCTTTTGTCGAACACGAACGAGCTCAAACAAGCTTTTGTTCGCGGTTCGTTAACTGCCTACTGCTTGGTCAGCCAGAGAGCCTAACATGAGGGAACTTACCGAGTCTCATTTCAAACAGACATCTAATAAAGTCTTGATCCACTCTACTCATCTAGTTGCCATTTTAGTATTTTTATTATGCAAAGAGATATTCAGTAAGACTGCCTTTGAGTTTAACCTTGTTAGAAAACCATTTATATCTTTCAGAATCACAAAAGGCCCCCTTTATCTGTTAAAACACACGGTTCGCATTTATTGAATGAATCTTTCTCATCCCGACGATGTGATTGATAAAGTGGAACAAAGTCGCAGGGTAAATTGAATCTCTGCAGGGTAACTGTGTTTTTCAGTGACTAGTAATAAGCCTAGTGGATGAAAAATTGATTCAATTCCTAAAAATAGTCCTTCCGGCCGTTATGTTACTCTACGACTGTACCTTGATTATTTTTAATACTTTGAATTAAATAACCACAACAGCTGTTCCATGATGTTGTGTCTCGAGTGGATATTTTATTTTGTCGTGAATTTGTGTTTGATGTAGGGATACCTACCAGTTGATGCCTCGGTTTTAGAAGTAGAGGTGTGGGGATTAGGGGGCATAAATGCTCTCAAGATTCAAGCTTCTTACAAGAAGAGAGAACAACTTTTTACAGAGCAAAGGAGAAAGGTAATAATAATATACATTGATTTAGCAGGAGCATTTTGTTTTCTAATGGCATTCACGATTTCATATCTATTTGTCTACAATTTTCTTTATGCCTGATTGTAGATTGACCTGAAAACATTTGCCAATTGGGAAGATTCACCTGAGAAGATGATGATGGACATGATGTCAAATCCAAATCAAGTCAAGAGAGAAGACCGATGATTATTCTTCGTGAAACAGAAAAGGCGGTTAATCAATACTGTTAATACGTATGTACTCACACTGAGAGATGTATGTTTCTCGGGCTTATTGCATTGGACAAAAACTCACTTATGGGTTCGTTTCATATTCAGTAAACGACAGAACTACGGCTTCTAAATAAGGAACTTACTCCTTTGGAAATGTATTTGTTTTGTACAAAATAGTCCTTTTCTGTACACTTCTACGGGTGGAACACTTCTATTTGAAACAAATTTAACTACTGTGATGTGTTTTTTAAATTTTGACACAAAAAGAGCTAGACCATTATTAGATTCCTACACTTCATATGATCTTAAATGGTGTTTGAAGAGTGAGATTACAGATTTCTCTGTGGAATAACCGGTCTTCCTGTGTAATGACCATAGATTAGTACTAACAAAAAACAAAACAAAAGTTACTAATAACGCTGAAAAAAACAAAGTTACAATTCCAAATGATTTTCAATTTACATGGTAGTAGAAACTCAATGGTCAAAATTACACTGAAAAATCAAATTATTTTCTGGTGACTGCACAACTTTGATTCAACAATGAAACAGTCAGCTATTATGCTCATTCATTTCATCGTATAACCCATAAATTATTCGAAAGATCACAAGTCTTGCATATGCCAAAAATTTTGAAAGATGGCGAGTCTCATACAACCGAACGAGAAAATGATAACAAAGTAACCGATAAGTTGTGAAAATCAACCATAAATACTACGGAAAGCAATATCTTGCTAACTGCGAACCATTTTTTCCAGCGGAAAGAAAATTCACTTTTCGGCATCAAACAGGTCCCGAAGACATAAATAGTAATGTTACATATTTGAATAAATGAGAACATCCCATACACTAATAACTCTAGCAATTTTGACCTCAAATAATACAGCCTATCATGATTTCGTAGTTTAAGTCTATGTTAACTGCATATGGCTGATCCAAACGCGCCGAATGGTGGAATCATTGCTGCTTCTCTTCTGCTTTCTTCGGCTGCAACAATACAGAATAACAAGAAACAGAATTCAGTGAAAAGTGTAATATATTTTCATCCACAAACAGAATGACTAAATATATTTTTCTTGTTGAAATGTGATTTTCAAACACAGTTTCATTTTCTCATTATATCTGGGCAATTGGTTAGTAACCTAAACTAGATTGTTAACATAGCCTGTACCAATTTCTCTTTCTTTCATTCTGAACTTAACTAATCGATCTATATATAATCAAGGCAACCCGCAACCTCATCTGACTCTGAACAGTAATAAACATTCTTTGAGATACTTTAGGGCAAACTCAGAACCATCAGAATTTTCAGTATCCAACGCCAAATTCAACAGAAGAAGGAAAATTCGAACAATCCATGCTAGGTAAATTCATCACGTGCAAAGCCAACTAGGAAGAGTAAACTTGGCATGTTCACCACAAACAATCGTGCTTATTAGAGCAGGTAAAAATCTTACAAAAAAAAGAGCCAGTTACAGGAAGCATAACCAAGGCTGTGAAAACCGTCAGAATCCAATCTCCAAAGTCAAAAGCAAGTTAAGCTGATTTAGAAGAACTCAAGATGATGATAGCAATGGATACCATCGCGGGAGTTCGCAAACACTTGAAAAGAATTGATAGGCTGCTGAGAAGTTTAGAAGCATAAAGTGTTTGAAATTGCTTAAGATTGCACTCAGGTGTGATCCAAGCCACTTAACTGAGTCTTATTTCTTTGCTTGCTCTTTCTTGTAACAACAGCTATTAACCTAGCCATCAGCTGACCTTTTTTAGCAGTTTCCAATCATTATGCAAATCGCCCATACAAGAAATTCTAACTCCATAAACACTGGATTAAGCATTTAAACACAACACACACACACACACATACAGGGACACAATGGAATTTAACAGATTCACGGTATAAACCCTATGAAAAATCAAATCTTTTCACCATCAACTCACATGTACGACAAATTGTCCCAACCTCCTCCAAATTAAATAAAACCCCAACAGATAAATACACGCAAACAATGAGAAAATTGCACCTTGATTCCAGTAAACGGTTGATTAAGCTCCTCATCGGGGATAACAACAGGCCATTTCTCGCCCGCCTCGCGGAACATCTGCTCGGTCTCGAGATACTGACCCTTCTCGAGGATCAAGGTCCGGATGTTCTGCGCCGGCGTTGAGGTGGCGTCGAAGGTCTCCTCGACGCCGTTGACGAAGGTGACGGTGATCCTGGGCGGAAAATCGTCGGTACGGCGCTTGACCTGGACCTGGCAGCTGGGGTTCGACTCCTTGGCCTTGGGGGCGTTGCACTGCGCCAGGAACTCCATGCAAGACGCCAGGCGAGGGTCCAGCGCGTTGAATTCGATCTTCACCTTGGATAGGAACTTCAGCATTTTTCAATTTACTACCCTTTTTTCCTCTGTGTCTGCAGTGGCTTTGGTAAGGGTTTTAGCGAAAAGCCCCAACTTCAAGGTGAAGCAGCAGGGATAGTAGAGGAAGGAATATTTATAAAAACCATAAAATAGGGACAAATCTATATATATATATATATGGTCGCGCTCCGGTGAGAATGATGCTTCATGCGAGAAATGAGAATAAATCTCAACCATAGGATTAAATGATCCAATAGCTAAAAAAAGTCAAAATAATACTTGCATTAAGGATATTTTAGACTTTTTATCATCAATCATTAAACACATAAGTGGGTCCCACCATGAGACAATAAATCCAATTCCCTCACCCAACGCAGGTAATGATTCAGATTTATTTTCTCTCTCCACTCCTCTCTCTCTCCCTCCATCTATCTCTCATGAACGAACACCACAGAAAGGCCTTCACACGGTGGTCATCCTCTCGCCGGCGCCGACCGCCGCCGCCTCGGAACTAACGCCGCCGCACGGGTTCGTTCAATTCAGTCCATCCCGACCCTCGTCGCTGTCCGGCGTGAAATTGGCCGTAAAGGACCTCGTCGGCCGTCCTTCACCCACCACACGACGTCGGCCTCGCTACTCTAAGAGAAGGAGATCGCCTCGATTTCGTCGGTCTACACGCCGTAGGTCGCAGCCGTCTACTGCTCACCGCCGGTCAGTCGTGCGCCGCCGTCTATTTCACACCATCCAACCGCCGCCGCCGTCACGTTTCGCCATCCGACCCCCGCCGCGGTCTCCTTCCGCCATTCGAACGCCGCCTTGTTCCTGCATTCCGACCGCCGCCGTCCTGAAGGGAATATCAGTGAACGGTGCTTGAAGCTTCCACAGGCTTGAATTTGTGGGGCCCTATTTTGTGAATTAGATATAAATGAAGGACTGGATTATAATTTAGATATTTTGGTTATATTTCAATTAAGTATATTGGGTTAAATCTGTAATTTCTTAAAACATATAAACTCTTATTTTTCATATTTGTTTATTTATACATATATATACTATGTGTTTACAAAAAACAGAAAATATTAAATAAAACATAGAAATACTAAATATATTTTTTTTACATTATTAATAATAAATTAAAATGGTTCGATTTAGTTGCACATAAAAAATTCACGCTACAAAACTCACGATAGTACAAGACAGTGATGCACAATAGTAACTACCAGACTGCACAATAGTGTTCGCTCAAGTGCACATTAGTACGTTCAAATAATGCACAATGCATTCAATTTAGTATGATTTTGTTTTATTTATAAGAAAGGTTAAAAAAACAAAATAACAAAAACGACAAAACTGAATAAATTTTTTTTTATTATTTTATAAAAGGAAAATAAATATATATATATATATATATATATATATATATATATATATATATATATATATATATATATATATATATATATATATATATATATATATATATATATATATATATATATATATATATATATATATATATATATATATATATATATATATATATATATATATATATATATATATATATATATATATATATATATATATATATATATATATATATATATATATATATATATATATATATATATATATATATATATATATATATATATATATATATATATATATATATATATATATATATATATATATATATATATATATATATATATATATATATATATATATATATAATCCTAAAATTGTAACGTACATAAAACTACACTTTCGATAAACCGCACAATAATGTTGACTAAATGAACATTAGTGTATGTTAGAATGCACATCATCAAATTTGATATTTCATATATTACTATTTTTTGTAAAGTGCAGTTGTTTTTCAATAAACGATAATATAAAATATTAAATAAAAATAATTAAAACTACTAAATATATTTTTATTATATAAATAAATTGATAAATACAAAATAATGTTAAACGAAAACACATTAATAAAGTTACAAAAAATTGAATTGTACATAAAAATAGTTGATCAATATATATTGCACAATAATGTTATACGAACTGCATATTATTGCCTGTGCGAATGCACATTATTGATTTTAATATTTTATTACTATATCTCAATCAAAATATATTATTAATATGATATATTAATATTATTTAACTTCGATTATTTAACTTGATTAATAAAATAAATATTTCAATTATTTATTTAGTTTAATTTTAGCTTAAATTTGCACATAAAATAATCTGGACTAAATGCACAATAATAATAAACATTATGCACGTAAGTGACTGTTAAAATGCACTATAGTGTTAGACCGAATGCATATCAAAGTATTCGAGAATGCACATTGGCATAACAATATGCATTTTTTATAGATATTAAATCTACTTTATTTCATTAAATTATACATTGGCCTCAAGTATTAAAATATACATATATTATTAAAAGTTCTAAAATTGCAAGTTAGTCCCCTAAACCTAACTAATTCTCCAAAATAAGGCCCCAACCCCAAATCCCCAATACACCATCTCCTCAACTCAATTCCAAACCAGACCTGCCGTCGACAAACACCCGACCGCCGGAGTGGCCGTCAGGCCGCCCCCACCGCCGCCATCCCCGCCGCAGCGACGTGGATCGAGATCAGCCCCAATTTGCATAATCCCTAAAAACAACTCCAATCACTCACGGCGGCGCCGACTTGTACTCCGGTGAACTAGGCACGTCTCCAATCCTTGTCAGCCTGGCATGATCCAGGAGGCCGCCTCGGCTTCCTCCTCGCAGGCCTTCTCACTTGCGCCTCCTGCGGAAGAAGAAGATGCGGGAGCGGCGCCGCCGCAGGTGAGCAACGATGAGGCGACCGGAGACCGGCGCTGAGGATGTCTGTTGGAGGACGCCGACGAAACTGGTGCTCGATGCACGACGGAGTCACGGCCGGCGTCTCCTGCATCGCTGTTGGCGACAGGCGGCGGAGACATGGTGGAGGCACGGCCGGCGTCTCCTTCATCGGATTCGGGGGTCGCGTCGAGCAGCGAAGGCATGGTGAAGGCACGGCAGAGGCCGGCGGCGGGCTGATCTCCTGTGTGTGTGTGTGTGAGTGTGTGTGAGTGTGTGTGTATGTGTGTGTGTGCAGAGTGTGTCGTCGGGTGTGTGTGTGTAAAATTAGGTGAGTTGTGTGTGAATTTGTGTGATAGAGAGTGAGGGTATGGGAAAGGGTGAGTGGTGGGCCCAGGTTGATTAATTGAGGGATAAGAAATGACCAATTTGCCACTATTAATTCGTAAAATTGTATATTTGACTCTAAAGTGTATACTTATTTACCATAATGCCATTACTGATTGACCAAATTTTGACTTCATCTTAGCCATTGATATGACTTATCTAATGATCCAAATTCATTCTTATTTCTTACACCAACTCCCTTTCTCATATGATCCAAATTCTATATATATATAGGGGTTGGTTCAAATAAAAACTAGTCGAACTGTGAGAACGCTATTTTTAATTGTGTATGATGCTATCATTTTTACAAATGCTAACATAAATTGTGTTGCTATTTTTATTTGATGCTATTTTTAATTGTGTATGATGCTATTTTTAATCTCACATGGTGCTATCATTTTTACAAATACTAACATAAATTGTGTTGCTATTTTTAATAAAATACATCTTGATTAAAAATAGCACTAAAATACAATCAATCATAGCACTACATACAATTAAAAATAACGGTTCTCACGCTAGACTTAGTTCTCATTTGAACCAAATCTTATATATATATATAATTACTAGCTATAAGCAATAAATAAAACCTATTTAATTTTACCTACGTGACATTGCCGCCAAAAGACGTTACTTTTCAATTTATTATATTTTTTTTATTTTTCACAAAATATATAAGTCTTTAGTATTAATGTTTGATTGTGTTAAAACTGGCAAGAACTTATTTACTGTGTTCAATATTGTAACAATTATTGTAGACGTTACATTTGTTTGATTTAACATAATCTTTTAGTTAACTCAAATATACGAACAAAAGCTTTGAAACATAAGGTCAACATTTGCAAAACGCATACTAAATTTCTCAAAAAAAAAAAAAATTATTTTAGCAGATCTGTAAATAGTATATTAAATCCCCCACACACAAAAAAAAAGTTTTAGCACTAGATGTGTTAATAGTTAAAAAAAATAAAAAATAAAATAAAAGAAAGCATATTTGAATTAGACTGAGATCTGCGTTTTTCAAAAAAAAAATACAAATAAAATTTCTTTAGATCTTTTAAATTATTGCACTCTTTTTACAAATTATTAATAAATATACAAAGTTGATATAGCTCAAAATTTCGAAAAAAAACTCATAACAATCTTAGTAGATCTATTATAACATTCTATTTTCCATATAAAAACTGAACAATAAAATATTTGCTATGCATAGATCTTATAAAAAAAATGTAAAGTTTTATATTTTGGTAGATCTTATTTGTTTTTCGCTTATTATTTTATAATAATAATATTTTTTTTTTCCAATTCCATCATTAAACTTGCCGCCTCGAAAAAACATAGGCGGTCGTCCCAGATTTGCATTACCTCTCCTCACAAATGGTAAATCTGAAATTTTTATCATTTTTGTCTAATTTATCTTTTTGGAAGTCATTAATTTTAGTTTTTCTATATTTAGAAGATATTTTTTGTTATTTTTTTTAATAATAATTTTATTTTGTACAGTGTCATCATTAAATTTGACCCATCAAAAAAACATAGTTGGTTGTCCTAGGCATCCATTACTATTATTTATAATTTTTATTTTTATTATTTTTTCCTCTATCATATTATTTTTCGTGCAAATGCACATGTTGATACTAGTAAAATTGCATTCCACTATCCTGATTTATGTCGATCTAATTAGCGATAAATTGCACCATAAACCCCAAAAATTAACTAGTCATTCATATTATTAATATAATTAAATAATATTAGTCAATCATTTTCACATATTCATCAACTTTAATTCATTATTTATCCACTCATTCCTTACATAATCTCTCTCCTACTTTTACATCAAATCAACTTTAATTATTTTATCGAAAATATCTTTTTAATATAAACTCAAAATTCTACAAACAACTAACCATACCAATTTTTTTTTTATAAAAAATAACTCTATTAACAAAAAAAAAAAACCATTTTGTGCTGATTTATTTATATTCAAACACGTCCTAAATTAGTATTTTAAATTACAGGCTAACCAGAGTTCACTCATAATCATTGGATTACCGGTCCGATCGCAGGATTATTAGATTAATTGTTAAATCGAATAATTAATTTTAAAAATTTTAAATTATATTTAATTACTTTTATCATATAATTATACATAAAAAACTATAAAAATAAATAATTTATAAGTATTTTTATACAAGTCTTGTATAATATTGTATATTATCATAAATATTTACCAACTAACTATATACATAATTTTATTTTAAAAATGAAAAGTTTAAAAGAAAAATAATGGACATGTCAACCGAGTGGAGCCCGGCTACAAATCGAGTTGACCCCGATCGGATTTATACACGGGTTGGTCGGATCTAGGTCTGAGTTGATCAAGTTTTAACCAAGTTCCTTGTTACCTCGTTAAAAGAATTATTATTTATTTTTCATATATAAAATTATTATTTGCTAATGATATATGATAGATGGTGTAACAACAAATTTTATGAAAAAATAAAACTTTTGTACAACTTGATTTTATTTCAATCAAACGATATGCGGGTACAATCTCTATATGGAACCCTCTGATTCTTCTCTTCTTGGATCTTTAACTTGAATGTCGTGAATCTTCAAGAACACATTTGGATCTTCAAAAGAATTATTGAGAGCTCTTTGAATTGAGACTTTGATTTATGAGGTGTTGGATTTTTTGAGGTGTCTTAGGTGTGATTTGTGACTTTGAGGAGAACCCTATTTATAAGTGTAAGAGAGAGAGTCTTGGAGAAAAATACATCAATTTGATTGGTCATTCTTGATTTGATATAATCTCTTTCCTTATCCTAAGTTTTGATATAATCTCTTTCCTAATCTTAAGATTTGACTTGGTGGACAAAAAAAAATAACATTATTAATTATATATCTTATTTATCATGGATTTATGTCCAAAAAATAAATAAAGACATTAATTAATAAAATATTAAAATTTTGATGTCTACAAATGTCTCCTTGAGACTTGTTCACGGACAAAATATCCTGGTAGTGAATGAGTCTCAAAATTTTGAATTTGGTTTGGACATGCAGATAGTTTAAACTCTTATCTAGGAGTTCTTCGACTTAAGTTTGTAGATAGTTTAAACTCATATCAGAGAGTTTTTCATTTGACTTGATTTGTAGATAGTTTAAACTCGTATCAAGGAGTCTTGATTTGATTTAACAGATAGTTTATACTCGTATAAAGGAGTTCTTGATTTGACTTGGCAGATAGTTTACATTCGTATCAAAGAGTTCTTCATTTGACTTGATATGTAGATAGTTTATACTCGTATCAAGGAGTTCTTCATTCGATTTGATTTATAGATAGTTTATACTCGTATCAAGGAGTCTCTTGTAGACATTTTATGCTCGTGTCAAGGAGCCTTCAAATTTGTAGACATTTTATACTCGTGTCAAGGAGATCTTGATATTTGACTTGTAGACCTTTTATTCTCGTGTCAAGGAGTCTTGATTTTGTAGATAGTTAAGCTCGTGTCAAGGAGCCTTCAAATTTGATATGTAGACCTTTTATTCTCGTGTCAAGGAAATCTTGATATGTAGACATTTTATGCTCGTGTTAAGGAGCCATATAGATAGTTTAAGCTCGTATCAAGAAGCATTTGAATATGTAGATACTTTAGACTCAGATCAAGGAGCTTGATAAATTTGATTTGATGGAGCTCTTAATGTAAATTGCCCCCGTGGAATTTTCCCTCCATTTGAATGAATTTGATGAAGTCAACGATTTCGGCAGCTTCATGGGTTGAGGAGATATCATCCCTAGTTGCCCCCTTGTATATTTTTCTTCAAAGAGGTCTTCATGCATGTTCAAAGATTTTCGAACTTGATTTGGAGAGAAGAGATGAGAGGTAGAGAAAGTCCCACTGGGCGTGCCAAAATTCTAACAATAAATTTTATGAAAAACATAAAACTTGTGTACAACATTGAGAGCTCTTTGAATTGAGACTTTGATTAATTATGAGGTGTTGGATTTTTTGAGGTGTCTTAGAGCATCTCCAATGTTATAGCTTTGAAAGACAATGATTTTTAACACATATCAATCAATGATTGTAATGTTAATCCATGTAGGAATAATGTTAAAAGAATAGAAATTTGAATCAAACTAGTATCTCCAATGCATCAATTTGATAAGAAGTTATTTATATAGGTGGACCAATTAAAATAATCATTAATACAAGAACAATAAAAAATTAAATTAAATATAAAGTGAATTGATTAGTCATCATGTATAACATGTGTTAGATATTAGAAAGTGTGTTCAACATTGTCAACATTAAATGCTATCCATCTCATCATAAAAGAGTTCATGACAAGATGCATTGGAGAATAAATTAGTAACACACTTTCAAAAGTTGATGATATGGATGAATTTTTATAATGTCAAAAGCCACATTGGAGATGCTCTTAAGTGTGATTTGTGAAGAACCCTATTTATAAGTGTAAGAGAGAGAGTCTTGGACAAGAAAACATCAATTTGATTGGTCCTTCTTAATTTGATATAATATCTTTTCTTATCCTAGGATTTGATATAATCTCTTTCCTAATCTTAAGATTTGACTTGGTGGACAAGAAAAAATAACATTATTAATTATATATCTTATTTATCATGGATTTATGTCCAAAAAATAAATAAAGACATTAATTAATAAAATATTAAAATTTCGACGTCTACAAATTGTGTAGTTTTTGTTTCAACTTGAATATTGAAATTGTTTAAAAAATTACTTTCAAACTAATTTTTTTTATATAACTAATTAATTTGCTAAATTTAGTGTACAATGGTGTATATTAATGGGTGATTAATGTTTCATCTTTTCATTTTAAAAGCGTGGTAAGCATGGTAAATTAGCTTATAATTTAATTTTATTATTTATTCAAATAATTTTTATTTGGTAGTATAAACATTTTTACTAGATAGTTATTAAAAAAACTCAATTCATATTTTTGTTTTAACTAGCTTATAAGCTAATTTTATTTTTTATTTTTTATCATATCAGCTAATTTTTCAATTAACTTATCAACTACTTTTATCAAATATTATCAGCCAACTTTTCTACCATAAACTATCAGCTCTAAGCTTGAAATTTGTTATAAACTATCAACTAACTTTTCAACTATTAACTAGTTTCTAGTTTCTGAATTGATTTTACCAAAACATACCATTTAAAAAAAAAAAAAATACATAAATAAAAATGAAACTGGCTAATAGTTTCATTCAATGGAATTCGGTACAGTACATATAACAGATATAGAAACAGATACACTAATAATAACCAGTCCAATAACGCCTGCATTTTAAAGATCAAGTGAACTTTCTCCTTCTTGGTGTCATTCAAAGACAGCAAATATAAGGAAACCACTAAAATAAATGGAGAAATTCAACCTAAAACTTGTAGCAAGTCCAGTTCACACAAACATTTAAACTATTGAAACATTTTCAGTTTCTTTAGAAAGGTCCACTTGATTGTGGCCTTACACTAGGATTGTATGGCAACTTATGCAAATTGGATGGCTGATTTTCAACATCAATTTCGTAACTTTTCTCATTCCAATGATGTACCGTTTTGCGGTATAGAAGAGGATACGCCATTATATGTGACCATCTGATAAGCTAGTTTCGGTTCACTTAGAAGAATTTTCACGAGCAAGTCATATCATACTTTAATGAAATCAATGCCGCTAATATACTGCATGCAACCGTGACATACAGCTTTATCACTATTTGAGATGTTATATTCACTAAACCACCCCTCATTTTTTGGCCAATAACTAGAGAAGCTCTTTTGTCATTTATCCCTGAAATATTAGAAGTAAAAAATGTCATACTTTGGAGGCATGGACAAGGGTTGAGGATAAACGCTTCTCGTACTCCCATCTCACCTTGATTGTTCCCCAGTAACCACTTGCAACTCCATATTTATTCCGAACTGCAGAACAAGAAGATGAGTCAAAATAAAAACAATTTCACTGTATTTATCGAGTGAGGGACCAATAAATTTCACTCAGCCACCCCCCTGTTTACAATAAGTAATAGAGCTTGTAACTCAAATCGTACTATTCAATCTTTTATTGATATAAGCTCGATCGCTATATCTCTTAAGCTTCTTAGATATTTAAAATCTGAGTCTCACTAATTATTAAAAAATTACTTAAAAAAATATATGAGATTTTTGTATATGGCTTTGACTGACCTTTTATAGTACGTGGCATAAATAATTTGTATATGAGAAGTTATCCAAGTTTGAAGTGCATTTTTTAAACTACAAAAACCTAAGCCAAACTATATAATTAATTAATAAAAATCAACAACGGAAACTCCGACAAGCTAACTAATCACTTGGTTTTGTAAAATCATTGAATATAAGTTTACAATAAAAAGGTTGAAACTCAAAGTATAAAATTATAAATATTTTTTTTTTAAAACAAAAACAAGTTATAAGTGTGAAGTTATTAAAACTTTGAATATATTTAACAGTTTGATAAAAAGATATTGTGCAACTCTTCAAAATAAACAATACATTGAAAATAACTTTTACAATACACATTGATATTGTTAAACAATATGCATCTTTTCTACATTTTTATTGTTTTGTCTATATCACACAATTGCATGATTAAAGCAAATAAAATAAAAGAAACCTACTGGGTGGCCATCTCCATTTTATCAAATGTATTTGAGGCAAATTGTCATCAGACTCGTTATCAAGCAGCCACAACGCCTTCTACTGAGTTCCGATGCAACTCGTGAAGGAGATTCTTCTGATGGAAACAACCATACCTGTGGTGAAAAGGCCAAAAGAAAGAAATAAAAAGAAATTGTCTTAGCATAAACTCCAAGATAGGGTGAATTAATCTATTAAGTGAAAGTTTAAGTTACTCTTTGGATGAACAACCTTGAGTGTTGATTGAATACAAACACTCACACACACATATGGGCTACTGGACAAATATAGAGACATAGATGGCTCTAGTGTATCCACCATACAAACAAAAGCAGCAGCCACAGAATAAGCACAAAAATGTGAAAAAAACAATACATTAGATTGCGCATAAACCTTCAGGCACACACATAAACACACATCTATTGTACTCCAACTTATAACATACAATGTTCAAAAGTGGACCATGATATTTTCAAGCCTAAAGAATGAAAAATTATTCATCTGTAATCACCAGAAATGGGGTTTTCAAGTAAAGTGCTGATGTTCTCGCAAGAGATCAAAAATCAACACAACTACTATGATGTCAGGAAGCCGTTATGCGTGCAGTGTGGTTTTCTTAATCCTGGGAAAAAGTACTTCCCCAATTTGAACACTAAATTACGATAAATAAACAATCATTTCATACTAATTAACAGCTTTTCTTTTTCCACTTTAAACAAAAAGCAAAATGATAAGCTGGAAACAAAGATAACATTCCTCAAGATCGAGATGGATGAATAAATTTTAGACTCACAGGAATAACATAGAAGAAACCATCTGGAACAGGTTCAGAAAGCATCTTTATCCTCCGTAGGATTTATCATGCTCTTTCATCTGATCATATGTCATACTTCTCTGTCCTTCAATCCTTTATCCATAAGATCATCATCCAAATCTTTCAGTAAAATTTGAAGACCACTAAACCGGCAGTCCAGTTTCATCTTTCATGTTCTCATGCTCTTTCATCTGATCATATGTCATACTTCTCTGTCCTTCAATCCTTTATCCATAAGATCATCATCCAAATCTTTCAGTAAAATTTGAAGACCACTAAACCGGCAGTCCAGTTTCATCTTTCATGTTCTCCACGTTCACATTTCTCACTAGTACTGTAATTATATTAATACCAAGTTTTTTTTCTTTGTTATATCCTTAAAAATTATACGTCCCTTCGAAAAATGAAAACTCCATCATATATCTCTAAACTTGACCATCTCACCCAATACCCATCTCAATGTATTGGTAATCAGCATATTCCAAATGCCCGAATCTCCTCAAACCTTTTCTCAACATATTAGTAACCAATACGTGCCAAGTCACATTATTAGGCTTCAACCCACTAGCCACCCCTCTATCCAGAAGTGCATACGCTTCTTCAAACAGGTCTGCTTTACAGTAAGAACCAATCAATATATTATAAGTGACGATATCCGGACAAATGCCCTCACTCTTTAACTTCT
>BKCP01007948.1:111971-126978 GCA_008636005.1 Striga asiatica | reverse complement strand
TCATTTTCATTTTTTTTTTTAATTTATTTTTCCCTCTCCTTTTTTTTTTATTTTTTTTTTTATTTTTTGGTTTTGGTGTGGGAGTTTGCTAATATTGAAGAAGAGATGAGCATATTGGAACTATATTAGTTTTTTTCCATTCATTGTCCAATATATCTGTTGTTTTGCAGTATTGTACGTACTTACTATTTTAGGCTTAGTTGAATTATTTATTCTCTCTAGAGAGACGAACAATATATGGAGTAAACTTCGCATATATGAAGTATTTAGTTTAAAAATTGCCCAAATAAGGAAAAAGGAGAAATCGAAAGGATAACAGAAAAAAAATAAAAAAAAAAATAAAATCTATCAATTATTGTTACTACCATCTTCGTCTGGAAAAGATTATTTTCTATTTCGAAAATTATGGATTAACTTAGCCTTCAACCCCTTTCCTAAACCTAAATAATTCTTATTTCATTCGGTGGAATGATATAATTGTAAGTACGTCATCATGAACACGTATTATTTTGTTGGTATATTAATATGAAAATGAAATAGAAAATAATTGGGAAAGAAAATATGTATTAATTTTTGAGTAAATGAGATTGGACAATGCTGTAATTCTTCTACCGTTGCTCAAACTCATTACATGTATATATAGGCATGGTTGAGGCGGTGGGTCATGTCCAGAAGTTTCCCTACTTTATTAGTAAATAACACTTAGTGCCTATGTAATATATATTTTCTATTCTAAAATGATGAAGAACACTATAGAATTTTTTAGATTGAGCATTAATATTTAACACTCCCCCTTAATGCTCAATCGAATGATTTTGAATTTTCTCGTGTATGTAGCAACTTTGTACGAGTTGTTTTTGAAATTTTTCGTGCAGCGATTTCTTTAATATTTGGCTCGACAATTGTTCGATTGCATATTTTTTAGCAGTATGAGATACTCTGTAGTGATTTTGTAGCTTGTCTTATGGTAACTGTGTGAGCTTGCTCTTCCTGTTGGCTTGATTCTGGGACTCCAGTATTTTCCTTCTTGGCGTTTTCTCTTTGACTGTTGATACTTGACTTGACAATTGACTTGTTCTTTTGTGTTGGGTATCGAAATTTAACTGCAAAACACTGATTCTCCATCATTTTGATTTTTGCAATTGTTTTCTTGTTTTTACCGTAAATGATGCATGAATCTCCCCTGAAATGCAAGTTGTAGCCTTTCTTTAACATTTCGCCGACACTTAATAGATTTTGATCGATTGTTGGAACTAGGAGAACATTTTTGATATATTTTGTGCCTTCTCTTGTGTTGATGGCGATAGTTCTTTGCCCGTTGCCTCCACGTAGTCGCCATTTCCAATCTTGACCTGTGAACTGAATTTTTCAATATGGCAAAAAATACTTTTGTCGAATGTCATGTGATTGCTGCAACCGCTGTCCAAGTACCAAATGCTTCTTTTGTCTCCTGTTGTACCGTTGGAGGCATAAAACAATAATTCTTTTGGCTTTGGATCTGTCTCTTCTGAAAAATTGGCTCGTTGACCTCGTCTTCTCCCCCAACAGTTTTTCTCAATGTGACCAAACCTTTGACATTTTTTGCATTGGGATTTCTCTCGAAACCAACACTCTTCTTCTTTGTGATTATTTTTCTTGCAAATTTCACATGGTGTATCATACCATATTTTTTTTTTCGAGTCTAGAATATTCACCATCACTTGATTTTTCTGGATTTCTTTTTTCTTGATTTTTGAAATTTTGAGACCGTAAATTTAATTTTGACTGAAATGCTGTTTCTACCTCTTTTTCATTTTTCTTCAAAGTTGTTCTTCTTTCATAAGCCTCGAGAGAACCAACTAATTCTGTCACTAATAAAGTATTTAAATCTTTCAATTCTTCAATAACTGTAACGATTGGGTCATACTTTTCAGTGACAGTAATTAGTATCTTTTCAATAACCTTTTTATCTAAAATATCTTTTCCAGCTGCTCTCATTTGATTAACAAGCTCAATTAATTTTGTGTAATATTCTTTCACTGTCTCATTTTCTTTCATCACTAAATTTTCTTAATCACGCTTGAGAGTCTGTAATTTGATTGCACGTACCTTGGATGTTCCTTGAAACTCTTTTTGTAAAATCTCCCAAGCTTCTTTGGCACAGTTGGCTTTGATGACTCTTGGAAAAATATTATCCGACAAGGCTTGCTGGATTATGTAGAGCGCTTGTGCATCCTTCCGACGCTCCTTACGTAGCTTTTTCTGTTCTTGTACAGACAATGTTGATATATCCATGGGAATATTGACTCCATCTGCGACAACTTCCCACAACTCTTGTGATAAAAATAATGTCTTCATCTTGATGCTCCAATAGTCATAATTTTCTCCTCCAAATATTGGTAGAGGAATAGTGTTGCTTGATGATTGTTGATGCTCGAAATATGATCAACATGGGGGGTTCAGAGGAATTTATCGTATATTTTTTTATATATATTTTTGGTGATTTTTGGTGTGATTTTTGTATGAATTTTCGGAGATTTACTGTATTTTTCCTTCTGTATTACTGTTGAAGAAACATACAGAATTAGGAAGCCCAGAGGAAATTTTTGGCGGTGCCTCCTCCCCATAGAGATAAGATAGGAAAAATAATAATAGTGCCCCTCAGACTTATCTGTCTGTGTCTATCCATTGGGGATATATATATCTATTTAATGGGCCCGATATTATTACAAGCGGTATTATTTAAGGCCCAAAAATAAAATAATTGATATAATACATATCCACGTGTAATATTATAATAGGCTAGGCCAAAATTTGGTATCAACAGTAGGCCCCCGACTTTAGGGCATGTTTTGAATAGAACTGTTCTGAAGTCGCATGTATAATCAATTTTGGCCGTAATCAATGTTGGCCGGGTACTTTGGGACCCGTGGAGCCAATGACATGGATAGTCAATTTTTCTGGAATTTTGAATGAGGCCTGGGTGGCCTAGTTGGGTAATTTGTTACCTGGCTCTCGCGTTTTTGCGTGTTACACGAAGCGTTTACTAAATTGCTTTTGTAATTGCAATAATGATATGGATTTGTGTGGGCACTCGGGCCCCCGGAATTGTTACCGGATTCGCGATTCTGTCGTATTAAGACGACGCGATTTTTTGTTTGATTTGTGATTGTTTTTCTTTACTATGTGGACCTGGTCGGATAATTTAGTATCCGGTCCTCGGTCTTTTATTTTTGTTTAATTATTTCTCAGTCGGCCAATATGTTCCCGATCTTTGATGTAATATGTAGGGCTTTAGCCTTGCCAAACCAACTTCAGGGTCTGGAAAAGATTTTCTTATTAGTTTTTCATTTAGATTCGGCTTTTTTACTGTGCCGACATCGATTAGCCAAATGATTTTTCGAGATTCGGCCTTTTTACTGTGCCAATGTCGGTTAGCCGAATTATTTTTATTTTATTTTACCGAGCTGAAGAACTCGGTGTAAAATTTTCTTGTTATATTTTTCCCAGCCGGAAAGGTCTTATTGACTTTGCCTAACCAGTGTGGGTTTTAATTTTTATTTTTCCCAGCCGGAAAGGTCTTATTGACTTTGCCTAACCAGTGTGGGTGCTTAAGGAATATAATGATCCCTGCCAGTAAGGTTTTACATTGCACCTCACCAGCGTGGGTCCTTAAGGATTTTTTTGCTTGACTTTTTATGTTCATGTCAAGATGCATGTATGACGCGCGTATGAATGTATGAATGTGTGAATATATGATGATTTCGTGCAATAAATGATTAACGCACGAAAAATAATGTTACCTCGATATTTTGTCGAGTCTGACTTTGTCTGTCGGTAGGTGCTCTGCCTTACCGGAATATTATATATGTAGGAATGTCGGTATCTTTTGTTTCCGACTAAAATATTCAGCATTTTATTTTAGTCGCTGAATTTTTAAAAGAACGTCGGCAATTTTTATGTCCGACTAAAATATTCAGCATTTTATTTTAGTCGCTGAATTTTTAAAGGAACGTCGGCAATTTTTATTTCCGACTAAGATATTCAGCATTTTATTTTACTCGCTGAATTTTTAAAGGAACGTCGGCACTTTTTATTTCCGACTAAAATATTCAGCATTTTATTTTACTCGCTGAATTTTTAAAGGAACGTTGGCAATTTTTATTTCCGACTAAGATATTTAGCATTTTATTTTACTCGCTGAATTTTTAAAGGAACGTCGGCAATTTTTATTTCTGACTAAAATATTTTAAGAGTCGGTTAGCCGAATTATATTTCGAGATTCGGCTTTTTATTATGCCGACGTATTTTAATATTGCCCAGCCGGAAAGGTCTTATTGACTTTGCCTAACCAGTATGGGGTCAGTCAGAGCAGAGGCTTAATGACGAGAAAATGTAAATATCAGCTCAGCCGGAGTCGTGGCTCAACGGCGAGCACATATAAATGTTAGCTCTGCCGGAGTCGAGACTCAACGACGAGCAATAATAAGACGTCGGCTCAGCCGGAGTCATGGCTCACGGCGAGCAATAATTGGACGTCGGCTCAGCCGGAGTCATGGCTCACGGCGAGCAATAATAAGACGTCGGCTCAACCGGAGTCGTGGCTCACAGCGAGCAATAATGAGACGTCAGCCCAGCCGGAGTCGTGGCTCACGGCGAGCAATAATAAGACGTCGGCTCAACCGGAGTCGTGGCTCACGGCGAGCAATAATAAGACGTCAGCCCAGCCGGAGTCGTGGCTCACGGCGAGCAATAATAAGACGTCGGCTCAGCCGGAGTCATGGCTCACGGCGAGCAATAATTGGATGTCGGCTCAGCCGGAGTCGTGGCTCACGGCGAGCAATAATAAGACGTCGGCTCAGCCGGAGTCGTGGCTCACGGCGAGCAATCAAAAGATAAAGAGACCCAGTTGAATTGGGCTCAGTCTGCGGACGAGTAATAAATTGACCTTGTATGAATAAGATCGGCGCCGGCTATTGTTGGTTTTAATAAATGGACTTATCAATGGGCGAATAATTAATCAGCCTGGTTGAATTAGGCTCAGTTGTGATGTTGCCCCCATTTCATGTACATACGCCTTGGGTAAGGCCCAATAAAATAAAGGCCCAATAAAATGCCTCGAATAAGCTATGGCGTCCATTCAGTTTATATTCCATGTCACCATAATTGTGGGATCTTCTTTTATGTTTTCCTCAAATATATGGCCTGTACAACTTTGATTCAAACATTTCCAACCTCTTTCAAAGCCAATTTAACCCTCGTGTCAGTCATGTCCACATTCCACCCAATTATTTCTCTTGAAGAGTTTCAAAAAGGGTGAAAAACTGGAAAAATTACCGAGAATTGGGAGCCATAGTGCACCCGACCGAGGTGCAATTGATGGATTGAGAAAGCTACACAGTGGAGCTTCGATGTAATTCGGAGATCGGTCGTAAGGTTACCGAACTCCGACGACCTTTGTGGTCGGTGATAAGAATGGCCCGATCTGCTAATTGTGAATGGTGAGGTCGGCCGTAAGATTGAGGATGTCGAGGTCGGTTCTTTTGGTAAATCGGATCTCGGGGGCTGTTATAAGGTCGGCCTTTCTTGAGGTGAAGTCGGACTTGTGTTGAAGAGGTCAGCCCATCATCAAGGTCGGGGCCCGAAATTGAAGAAGCATGTCCATTAGTGATATGAGAGATCCGATTATCCTGCTATGGAGGTCGATCGCGAGAGATCTGAGCTTGTGACGGTCGTAGATTGAGATCGGCTAACACCGAGCATTGATGTCGAGGATGTCAGGGTCGCAACACAAGTAAAGTCGGCGATTTTTGAGGTCGGGGTCGCCGAGGTAAGCCCATCTACGATTTTCGAGGTCCGAGCACGTGCGCCGTTGATTGAGGTCGGTTCCGACAGTGGAAAGTCAGGAACTGAAGATGTGAAGTCGGTTGTTGTTGAAGTCGGTCCGGCTGCAAAGAGTGTGACCCCGTTAACCGAGTTCGCATTTCAAGGTTCTTCGAGGCCGCGATCTGATTTGAGGTAAGTTCTCGGATGTCTGGCTCAATAGTGCCGAAGTCGGCTCCAGCTAGCGATGGAACCGAGATGTTGATGTCGGTTCGGGGGGACGAGGTCGGTTCCGGCCGACTTGTGCAGCTCGGTTGGGCTTGCTTGGAGGTCGGCCGAATTGTGAAAAGGTCCTCCTCGACGACCGAAATCAAATTTGAAGGTCATTGGGGCCTTTCGAGGTCGGATGGGACAGTAAGAGATGAAGTTCGTCGGTAAACGGCGAAGTCGGACCTCGGTCTGTTGCGAGGTCGGTTTTGACCGTCATTGGTGAGGTCGGTTTTTCGAGTTTGGCCCCATCGGTCTGTGATGAAGTTTGAACTCGGTCCCACAACTGTGGGTGTGTGTCGGCGGTCAAAGGTTGGAGATGTCGATATCCCGACTATGCTATGTCGGTTTGTAGACGGCCCCGACGACGTGTTGTTGTCTGCAACTCTATTCTTCCCTCTCCCTTGATCTTTCTCTGGCGGTGGCAAGACGGCAGCTACATGGTGGTTGTTGCCGGAATTATAGCCTTCCTCCGCCGATGCTTAGCCTCTTTCNTTTAATTCATTCAGTAGACGCGCCTTGTTTCTTTTTTTGTTTGGGCCAAAGGAGTGGAATATAGTTTGAGAAAGCTGGTTTTCATTTGATGGGCGAGTGAGTTGCGTTTTCTTTTATTTATTTTTTTTTTTGTCGTTTTATGTGACGGAGAGATAAGAACAAAAAAATTTGGAGAGATAAAGAACAAACTCAGAGGCGGTGCGTCGTTTTGCTATTTCTCTGTTGTGGTTTTTCATTCTCGATGCTATTGTCTCCACATCAATAAAAATTTGCAGAACAGAAGTATATTCATGAACATAGTCATGAAGAGCAGAGTATTGAATATGGAGAAATCTGAGTTAATGAAATAAGTTTGCTCAACTTGAATTGATTGTCTGCAAAGCGGCCGTTTTCGGATGAAGGTTAACCCGAGCAAATACGGACCTTCCTCTAGCGCCAAACTGTTGATGCTCGAAATATGATCAACATGGGGGGGTTCAGAAGAATTTATCGTATATTTTTTGATATATATTTTTGGTGATTTTTGGTGTGATTTTTTGTATGAATTTTCGGAGAATTACTGTATTTTTCCTTCTGTATTACTGTTGAAGAAACATACAGAATTAGGAAGCCCAGAGGAAATTTTTGGCGGTGCCTCCTCCCCATAGAGATAAGATAGGAAAAATAATAATAGCACCCCTCAGACTTATCTGTCTGTGTCTATCATTGGAGATATATATATATATCTATTTAATGGGCCCGATATTATTACAAGCGGTACTATTTAAGGCCCGAAAATAAATAATTGATATAATACATATCCACGTGTAATATTATAATAGGCTAGGCCAAAATTTGGTATCAACAATGATGATGCCATTTGTATTGTGACGCCCCAAGTCCTTTGATCGACTGGGTTCTGATACCACTATTGATATATTAATGTGAAAATGGAATGGAAAATAATTGGGAAAGAAAATATGTATTAATTTGTGAGTAAATGAGATTGGACAATGCTGTAATTCTTCTACCTTTGCTCAAACTCATTACATGTATATATAGGCATGGTTGAGGCGGTCGGTCATGTCCAGAAGTTTCCTACTTTATTAGTAAATAACACTTAGTGCCTATGTAATATATATTTTCTATTCTAAAATGATCAAGAACACTATAGAATTTTCTGGCCATTAATATTTAACATATTTATATAATTGAATGACATATAAGTTGAAACATACTTTTGGAACAACAAATCTTATCCCCTTCGTGGGATATGTTTCATTAGACAACTTGATTTCTCTTTAATCTCAACTTCAATCGAGCAGGTGTAGGTGAATATATCCCTGCAAACGAGTCGAGTCAAGTATAAACCTTGTCGAGTACGGATGGAATTTTTTTCTTCACTGCTCGAGTTTGACAAGCTATGTAAATTGGTGCTTGAGTTTGGGCTCAAAAGTATAACAACTAATTTTGATTATAAAGGTATTATTTTTAATATAAATAGATAATTTTGGCATTGGTGTTCTAATATTTATAATTAAATTATATTATGGTATTTATGTAAATAAAAGTCGAGCGACTCGTCGAACTTACGAGCCTCTTGAAATGAAGCTCGAAGCTCGATTCGTTTGCTTGATTGAACTGCTCGAGCTTGAGTTTGCCCGAAATCGAGTCGAGCATTGACTCGAGCGCTCACGAACAATTTGTGAGTTGCTCGACTTGTTTGCTCGATAGAACTATTCGAGTTTGAGTTTGACCGAGATCGAGTCGAGCATTGACTAGAGCGCTCGTGAGCTGCTCGACTCGTTTTGCAGTCCTAAGTACAGTACAACATAAATAACGTTAGATAGTAACACTCATTCATATCATAATAATTTTGCAACATAACACATGTAACACAACTTTATAATAACTTATTTATAACGTAACATTTTTGCAAGATAACATATGTAAGTTGTAACATACCTTTATAATATGCTGTAAGATGTTGTTAGAAATGTCTAATGGTTAGATAACCATTCTTAATCAATATGTAAGTTGTAACATACCTTTATAATATGCAGTAAGTTGTTGTTAGAAATGTCGAATGGTTAGATGACCATTCTTAATTAATATGCATATTTTCAAATTAAAATGTCATATTCTATAAGATAACATATATGACATTTCATAGTATACATACAATTTCATTAAATAAGTACGATGATTTAATTCGTCTATTAATTAGAACGATTCAACAATAAATAGAATACATGTCAATATACCATTTATGACTAATTATGAATGATTCCATAAATCATGCTATGGATAAATTCATACATACCATCACGTTCCACAAATAGAAATGTGGAATGTTGACCCATCTCAAGCCACCATTTAATTTACCAAATTTAGATTAATTTCGACCAAAAGCAAATGCCCCCACAAAATCTGGTGCTGGTCAACATTTTCCTCTATTTTTCAGCTCCCATTAAACCTTTTTAATCCATGCAAAACATTTTTGTGTTCTTCACCAAAAACCCTCATAAAAAATCCCTCCATTAACAATTCAAAGCCTCCATATATTGATTAATTAACTAATCAACATTTAATTAATAAAAAAGAACAATGATCAACTTCCCTAAGATCCTACTCACCCTCATGAACGTCGTCATCCTCATCTACGGCCTATACCACATATTCAATGCCGCTGACATCAGCGAGTCGTCGTCGGTTAACGAGTGCCTCCGGGACAGCGTCCATTCCATCCGGCGGCTCGGCTTTGCCTGCTCGGCCGTGGCCCTCGTCGGGATTGCCGGAGCTTGTCTCGACGTGCGGGCCCTACGGTACGTCTATCTATTGGCCCTCATGATCTCGACGGCCGCCGTTGTCGTTTTCTGCATGTTCGTGTGGGCTGTCATGCCCGGAGTCCCTGGAAATGTCGCGTTCGGCCTCACGGCCGAGCACGGCATGTGGCTGCGCGAGTACGGCTCGGCTGCCCAGAAGACAATCGCCAACGACAGGGATTTCACGGCCGCCAAGGTATGCTTCCGGAGGATCGACACGTGTCGGATCATGAAGAATCAGACGGAGGACCAAAAAGACGTCTTGATCGATGTGCGTCTCTCTCTCTCTTTCTCTCTCAGATTATATCGTTGACTGCAGTTCTGCGGTCACCAAGTTTTTTACCTAGTTATTGCATAACTGCAGTCACCGGTAGGGTAAAATGTTCATGCATAGCCATCTTTTTATAAATATATATAATTTGGTCCTCCGAATCTTATTTATTACGTATCTTTTCTGTTAGACTGTCTGAGAGGCTAAAAATTATTTCATTCATTAATTTTGGGGTATATATTCGTGTTAATTTGCAGGCAGGGTGTTGCAGTCCTCCAAACCGGTGTGGTATGGTGCAGGCCCCTGGCGGGCATTGGGTGGTGGCAGGCTACGGGCTCAACTCGACAGATGCCGAGTGCCAACAGTGGGCCCAAGTGGGCCTCAATTGCTTCGACTGCGACTCCTGCAAGGCGGGCTTCTTGGGCTCTTACCAGAATAAGTGGGACAACAATTCGGGTGCACGAGTCATGTCCGTAATGGGCCTAATAGCAGGATTGTCTGTCGCGTGTTATATATACGTCATCGATCGGTATCAAGGGAGTAGAGAGGATTTATCACAACATATGAAGCTTGTGAGCACTAACGTTTGATCTGTTTGTATGGAGTGTTTTTTCAGGTAGGGGTAATTAAGAGTATTAATTACAATTGGCTGAGATCATCAGTATGATTTTGCCATGGTATAATAGAAAGGATTTTTTTTCTTTTTTTTTTTCGTGAAAGAAAAAATGTAATTTCCTAGGTTTTCATAAGGGGGCTGTTGAGGCTATGATTGTGTCATAGTTGAGATTGGTGTAGAGGTAGTTCTTTTAGGGGTTTAATGCACCAATCTCCCTTGTGTTATACAAAATCTGCGTGTTTCTCCCCTGTATTTTAAAAATTGCGTCAGACTCCCTTCTATTAAGGTTTTGTATGCGCAAAACACCTAAAATCGTCTAAATTTTGGGTGTTTCGCGCATACAAAACCTTAATAGAAGGGGGTCTGACGCAATTTTTAAAATATAGGGGGGAAACGCGCAGATTTCGTATAATACAAGGGGATCTTGTATATTTTACCCGTTCTTTTAGAGATGAAGATATAATACATATGTATGATTTGGGCATCATTGTCATATTTAGAACTCTTTTTCTTAATGATTATTTGACTAGAGTATTTCAATGTGAAATGTAATATCAATAAGGACGATATTTTTAGGGTTCACTTGATTCTTCTTTGTCGTAGTTAGGTATATGTTTATAAGGTATGATTCTTATTTCTTCTCGAATAGTGATGCTACCTGTTGTGCACCGAAAATCAATTGCTTTTCTATTGATTGTTTTTTTTTGTACCAAGATTTGTTTTAATTAACTACAGTTTTGTTATGGAGCCATCAAATGGTTAGGCTTATGGAGTCATCCACACTTATTCACCAATAGTGTATTGACATGTGTTCTGCAATAAATACACTTTGGACATGTATCAATACATTAAGTGGTGGATGGCTCCATAAAATTTTTATAATTCACTAATGGAATCTATATCTATATCTATACTTATATAGAAAGTCATCCTATTTAATAGAAATATTAGGCAAAAAAGTCAAAGGTAATTAATGCATGTTGGAAATAGAATGACATTAATTACAGATTTGTTTTGCTATTTATAGGTTTGACATTAAAGATTTGTTATGGGATAAAAATCATAACCGATTTTTTTACCTTTGCTGGAAAAGTCAAAGGTAAGTATAGATTTGTTTTATCCCATAACATCGGTTTAGTTAAAAAAATCCCATCAAATAAGTTTTATATGTCAAGCCTATAAATAAAGATTTAATCGGTCAAAATTAAATCTAATATATGATTTTTTCTTTGTCGAATACTATCTTATTGTACAATTTTTCTGTGTATTATAAAACTTTTATTGAATATTGCATCTTATAATATAATATTTCCCAAATAAATATATCTCGTGCCTCGTACGAGTCACGTACTATATATATCCCATATATTTTTTTGTATTCATGTATATAATTATAAGCCTGGATAAATAGCCTTAAAATTGTACACCCCGTGCATCGCACGGACTCTGTACTAGTATATATATAAGAAAAATAACCATTTACTAAAAATAGTAGCAAAAAAATAAGGCAGCATTTATTGTATCCCATAAATAGTAAGTTTTATTATATTTATTATTTAAAAAAAAAAAAATCATACAACATTAAATACTACCTTAAATTTCGGGCTTTAGTTCATTTTATTATTTGAAAATTCTGGCTAAGATCTATTAAGTTGCATTTTTTTTTCTTAGAAACAACGAACAACATTAAAATCTCGATCTCTATATTTATGAAACCTCAATTCAAAAGGTAAAAAAAAGTCTTAGAATCTCGGTCTTTATATTTGTTCATTTCAAAAAATATATTGAACACTAAAAATATATTTTAAATATCATCTTCCACAAATTATGACAATTTATTTATTTGGATCGTGTGATAATAAACTTGGTAATGTTCATCAATTCTTTGTTTACCAATCTATTGGTTTTTTTTAAACTCGATTTCAAAAAGTAAAATAATTTTCAAAATCTCAGTTTCAATAGCTGTGCATTTAAAAAAAAAATAATATCTAATGATATATATTATTTGTTATTAGTACATGATTTTAAAAACTCCATTAAATTGTATGTTGACATCCAAACTATTTTATAATTACAACCGACTTTATTAAATCTCCACGAAAATATGGTAAAATAAATAGAAATGATCAACTTTGTATGGAAATAAAATAAAATCAATAAATCAATATGAAGTTAACAAGAAATGAACATAATTAGTAATTTATATGTACATATATATATATGTTAAATATATGTTGTATAATATATTAGGTGTTCTTAATATTTTAAGCATACATGTTTTATGTTATCTTAGATAAAATAATTTTATATTGTAAATTATATCACGTGTGAATCCCACTTCTTTAATTTATAATTATTATTTAATATTTTTCACTCACTCATTAATTTATAATTATTATTTAATATAGTTTATTCGTGCATCGCATGGACTAGGCACTAGTTAAAATATAATTATTATTTAATATAATTTACCCGTGCATCGCACGGGCTACGCACTAGTTAAAAGGTTATTTGATTAAATTGAATCTAAGAAAACTCATAAAAGCATGTCTAAAATTGCAATTTCTATTTTCTACTAGAAAATCTCAAATATAACAATTTATTTATTCTTAAAAAATTTTGCCCACATCAAAACCTCAACAAATATTATATTTTTCATTGATAGTCTAAAAATATCATAGTAAAAATGTACGGTTTTGCTATAAAACCAACAGTTGGTTCTATATTGGAGTCAACATTCTGTATACAACAAATATATCTACCATATTAATAAAATTATATTAGTGTTATTTAAGTAATCAGAGAATATGGTAGGTTTATTTGTTGTATACAGAAGGTTGACTCCACTATGAAGTCAACTGTTGGTTTCATAACAAAACTGAAAAACGTATTATTGCATATTATTTTTTAAAATATCAAATTAGTTTTAAGAAACTTTTAGAGATATCATGTAAGTAGTGAGATAAGGGTGATAGTTAAGGAGTGGGTTAGTATAAAACATTAATATATTTTCATTACATAAGTACGTATTTATTATAAAATTTATTTGTCAATTCTTTATTTTCTAACAAAATATCATTATATATATATTTTTAATATTTATAAAACAATACTACCTTATATTACAATTAATTAATGAGTCTTTCATTATCAAAAATTGGAGTCGATCACTTTCCAAATTAAATAGCTTAATTGAGAGTTAACACAAATTTTGTACACCGATAGAGCACGCAGCGTACCACACCACGTTATAATTTCCAATGTTGTCACGCATATTTCGGTCTTCGCATGGTTAGATGTCCAACAATTGTTTTTTTTATTCGCAACAGTTGCCTTGTTTTTCTGGGTGTCCTCTGATTGTTTCCATCTGATCATGTGAAATGATCTAGTGAACTGTATATGCTGAAAGAATAATGACAAAAAAAAAAAAAGTTATGAGTACTATGTGAAACTTAAATGCACAATACACCTCTTTATTCCTAATGTTAATTGGAATCACAGAACTTGTGGTCTGTATAAGTTTGAAAATACTTGTTTTATGTAATTACAATTTTTTAATCTTATAATTAAGACTTTTTATGCATGATCAGAGTTGAGTTGTGAAATAGATATTATGGGAGCTCATGGTCATTGTGCAGATACCACAGTATTTTATTTGTTTGTTGCTGATCCACGGATGTTTTGTTTTGGTCGTTGATTCATCTATCCTTACTGTTTGTAGTTAATCAAGTCTTCCCATAAGCAATGTACATTAATACCAGCTGCTAAGATATACATTATTTCATTCTATGTGTCTTCTTTCCAAGGTTTTGTAAGAAATTGGAAAAATTGCACCATTCGTCCACTAATTATACCCGAGTTGCACTTTCGTCCTTTAATTATTTTTTTTTTACTTTTGGTACACTATCATTTTTTTTTTTGGTAATTTTAGTCCAAATTGACATTCCGGTGTCATTTTTGCCGGAAAAGCTGACATGGCGCCTAGTTGGATCTGATTTTTTATTCCCGGCGTGATGTGGCACGAAATGGGCCCAAGTGTTTAGACACATGGAACAAAATAATATTAAAAACTTAAAAAAAAAATAGAAAATGTTACAAAAATCCACATGTAGACACATGGATTAAAATCATTAAACAAAAAACAAAAAGAAAAAAAAAAGAAAATTGGATAATGGGATTTGGGATTGAAGGACCCAGCGAGATTTGCGATTAAACAAAAAGAAAAGAAAAAAAAATTGGCTGCAGGGTCGTTGAAATGGTAACCGGATCCGGGCCCTGGCCTGAGACGAAGGACCCGGCGGCGGCGATATACAAGATGGCGTTCTTCAGCCCTGGCCTGAGATGAAGGATCTGGGCCCTGGCTCACTAGGTGTTTGACGAAGGACCCGAGAGAGAGGTGGACGGCGGCTCAGGTCCTCCAGCACCCGTTCTTTGATTCCGTTGAGGAGGAGGAGGAGGAGATTGTGTGTCGAGAAATTAGGGAGTTAACAAGAAAATATCTAGTGGATGGATCAAGGGATTTGGGATCTGGAGGACTCGCAATTTTTCTGAAACTCCAATTAAAATCGAATCGTTCGTATTCCCAGACGGGCCGGGTTCGGGATTTGGTCGGAGGTGATTTTCCGGCAAGCTTGGGGTTCGATTCCTAGGCGAGCCCATAAGAGAACTGCCCCTGTGGACTAGAAGTTGGGCCAAATTCCAGTCTGTTCTTCCCCTTCTTTCTATGAACACCAGCTTTCTGATGGGGAAGAT
>BKCP01007948.1:84908-107321 GCA_008636005.1 Striga asiatica | reverse complement strand
TTACGTCGAGCGGAACGATTACGCTCAATTTGCGTTCTCAGGTCAGCCGGGTTCTCGTTTGGTTGAAATAATGAACGTGCCGCACGGGGCACTCTGGGCATATGCTGAGGGTAACTTTCAACTTGTCGAGGGTGACTTTCAGCAACCATTTCTGGTTGATTCGCTGCTGGTTGGTTCATTTCCGCCGGCAGTGCGTTGTTCACCGGCGGAGGGGGCGGATTACGTGGTTGTGAAGTAGCATGGGACGCCACTTGGTTATTGTTATCCCTTGATAGGGGAGGAGCTTGTTGTCTCGCCGAAGTTATGGGGGCAAAAGGTTGTCCTGGTGCTCTGTTCGATGGCCCCGGCATGGTTTGGGCCACCAAAGCGGTGAGTCCACGAGCGAATTCAGGATTTTGCATGAGCAGGGTAATGTCCGGCATCACAGGTACCGGATTGTGTTGACCGGTTGGTGGTTCAACAACACGAACAGTGCTTCCCATGGTTGTTGGATTGTCTTGTCCGGACTGTGACATTCTCGACTTTTATGAGATGTGGTGTGTATATTTCGAAAATTAACTCCAAATATCTTATGGAGCCCTCCTTCTAGCGCCAAAATGTTGATAAACGGATTTGATCAACGTTAACAAGGTAATATTAACAGAAAAGATTGCTGAAAATGAGATTTTTATTGAATATTTTGAAGTCGGTTTTAGTACAAAGAGGTCGGTTTTTTACTGTATTTCAAGTCGGTTTACAATGGGATTACCGAGTTGAATATATGAGTGTGTATAATCGTTTTTCGAACCCTTCTCTCGTTTTCGGAACTGCTATTTATAGGTATGTTTGGCACGCATCCCTAGACAAATCATTCCCGTTTTAATGAAGATTTGACATCTTAGGGGCGGCGATGACGTAGAAGAACCTTGTAGGCAATGATTAGCATGGGCGCGCCTCTATTTGTGTGACGAGTGTCACATCTGTCGGATCGAAGTCGGTTTGTCTTGCGATGTCGGTATCTTGATTGATTTCCGATATTCTACGACTTCTTAATAAGTAATTCTTTGATCGAATTGGCCTTCTTCGAGGTTCAGACAACTTCTGTTGATGTTACCGAGGTGAGGTTACCGAGATATCCGTGATCATTTACAGGTACCGAGGTGAGGTTACCGAGATGCAGAATACACTGCTTGACGTCGTTCAGAGTCTAGTTTATGTGTTAATCTTCGCGATTTCTTTAATTGTATTGTAACATCGGGGTATTCTATCTTGATATCGACATAGAGGCCCCTGGCATTAAGAAGTATGCAAATTATGCATACTTTTTGATGACACTTTCCATCCAATTGCTTCTTATTCCCGAGCTGATCTAAAGGTCTCTTTCGCGAATTTGTGCCGAGTTACTTTCCTTAGACAAGAATCGCTTAGTTTGGTTCCTTTACCAAAGTCGTTTTGTACTGTGAAAAGTTTATTATGCGGTTTACGAGTGGTCACGAACGTGGTAAGTCCCCTACTCTTCCCAATAGGCACGTACCGAAATTTCCGGACATTAACGTTGGCGGTTTTTTGGGACACGCGTACGCACGAGATTGTATCTGCGCGTTATGTCACAGTAAAGGGGCACTTCTCTGAATCGACGCGTCATTTAACCACGCGCCTCTCCATCTCCAACGGTTAGAAAACTGCGAGCGTATATATACAGATAAATTCACGGTTTCTATTCACTAAACCTTCATTTAAGCAATTGCTCTCTCCACCTATCTTTTGCATACTTCGTCTTTTTTCTTTTCACCTTCTTCATCGTATTTCAGCAAGTCTCGAAACCTTCAAGAGTTTACATCATCTTTCGGTAAGCCCTAATTTCTTCTTTTCACTTCGTAATTCCTTTGTATCATTTTTCTGAGCTCTGATTATGGCGGCGAGTGGTGAGAACGTCGGTACGGGCAGCAGCAGTAGGACTGTGTCTGACCTGAGGTTGGATGAGGAATTAATGGAGTTGATGGGGGATTATTATCGGTGGGACCCTGTATTTGTGGAGCGTCTGGATATACGCAAACGTGATATGGAAGGAGATGCCGAGGTGGAACGAGATGTTCCTGTGAGGTCGGGTTATTGGAATCGTCCTGCCCGTCAATGGCCCGACGAAGATGTTCCGTTTTTGGGGGAGCCCAGTACCATGACCGACGCCGACGTAGTTCTCCTCCGCGAGTGGGTACGAATCCCTACCTCGGTGAGGATTTTCGCTCCTTATCCGGGGGAAAGGATTCACTGCCCTCCTCCGGGTTGTATAGGGATTTTTGCCGAAAGTCTGAGGTCGGGCCTAAGATTTCCTCTAGACAACGTCATAACCGATTATCTGCGCGATTGGGGTCTCAGTCTCAGCCAGATTACTCCCAATAGCTGGAAAAAGATTATTGGGATTATGGTCTTGTTAGCACAAAAGAAAGTCCCCTTCCCTACCATCGACGAGATGAGAAGCATTCTGTTCTTCAAGAGGAGTAGGGAGCGGGATGGAGTTCCTCCAACGGGTTGCTTTTTTTGTGCGGCGAGGCCGCAGTACGAATTGAAGATAGGACAATTGGTTACTGGGATACCTGAAACCCTTCATGGTTTTCAGGACGAATGGTTGTGGGTTGGAGGAGATTGGCAGTCTTCCGATTTCCGACTTGAGGCTCCAATTGATGGGATGACTGTCCCAACCCGAGTTGTCTCTTCTTTCCGTAAGTTCTTTTCTTTCATTCAGAATTTCCTGACAGGTTGTTTTTCTTTCGCTAACAGGTCGGACCTTTTCGTATTTGTAGCAAAAAGAAAAAAAGAGCCAAAGTTGAGCGGGGAGTTCAGAGATAAACTCGAGGAGATCGCAAAACTCAGTGTAGCGGATCGCAAGTGGAATCTGCTGACCAAGAACGCTAAGCTTGCTGAGGCGAAACTTGGACCCAAAAAGGCCATCCCCGACTTCGAACCTGGTGAGTTCTTATAATATCAATTCAATTCATAGCCTTGAACTAGATGAATTCATTGAATATCGATATAATTTCGGTTATTTGCTTTCTCCCGTCAGTTTACTATCCGCTGTTAGGATTTTTCGGATTCCAATCAGTTCGAGAAGCAAAAGATTATCGCCGTAGGTTTTCAGTGAAGGATACCGAGATGGGTCGCATGAATTTTTTGGCTAACTTGAAGAAGAAGGCTATTCCAGGTCGTACCGCGGCGGGTGACGATGTTGGAGTCACGTCGGGCACAGCAGCTACAGTTGCGTTACCGGCCCCTATTATTGAGCCCGCAGTTGAGCCACCCCCCGAGATGAATACCGAGTTGGTGGTGGCTATTCATTCTCCACCTCGGGAGGTTGAGAAAGAGGCTGAAGCTGCTCGTCCCGATCTTCATGTCATTGTCTCGAGCTCAGAGGACATTGAGGCCGCGCAGAAAACAGTGGAAGAAGCTTCTTCTCAACAGAAAAAGAAGAAAAAGAAGAAAAACAAGAGGAAAGCAAGTGAGGAATTCGACGTTGATCAGGAACGTCGTTCAAAGTCAAGACAAGATGTCGGCCAGCTTGACTTGGAAAGGAATGCTCCAATCCATCAGGACGGAGGAGATACGTATCTGCCAATTGACGAGGAGCGGATCTTGGAACAGAATCTGCCGGAGGACGTGATGGAGAAGTGGTTCACTCAGTATCATTCCATGATCGTCCCTAAATTCAACAACAAATTTCACCATCCCCCCCATGTTTTAGAAGCAGCTCGGGTTCCAATGATGTCATGGGATCCGGCGACTGAGGCTCGAGTGTCTGGGTTGCCGAGCTCTTACAGGTTCAGTTATGCCAAAGCGACGTTGGGGAGAGCTTTGGTGGGCCTGTGCGCGATGGAGGACGAGTTCAGGATGAATGCCGCCGCACTCAACGAGCGGAAAGATAAACTGGAACTTCGTGACGGTCAATTGGCTTCGTTGGAGGCGGATAAGGCCAGCCTGATGACCGAGATTGAAGACAAGAACACCCAACTTGTTGCAGCAAAAACCGAGATGGAAAGTTTGACTTCCGAGAAGAAGCGTTTGGAGGACGAGGTGCGCAAGCTTACTGCTCAAATCGGCGCATCTGAGATGGAAGCTCGGAATAACTTGAACTGCTATCAGAAGGAGATGGAGGACCATCAGCGAACTCGGGAGGAACATCAGAAGACTCGTCAGGACCGAGCTGAAAAGGAGGCGAGATTGATTCGCCTGGCGGAAGCACATGCTGCCGAGTTGAGAAATTTGGAGCAACAGAAGGAAGCTTTCGGTGAGCTGAAGTTCGCACAAGGGTTAGAGGAAGGCAAGGAACTCGGGAAACAAGAGTTCAGGGGCTCGGAGGAGATGGAGAAGGACATTGAGCTCAACTCTTGCCTAAATCTCCGTTGGGTGATCGATAGATTTGACGCTGGTCTGTATGGCGTCGGAGACCTGAAGGCCATCATGCTTATGAAGATGGACAGGTTCGGGTTCGACCCTGAGATTGAAGAACTTCATGTCCCTGCTGATGATGACGAACGTGCTTACTGTGAGTTGGTCTTGGCCAACACTGACGCCGACGTGACAGCTCGTGGATATCCTCCTTTGGACCCCAACAGACGGGCTGCTCTGCGAAAGGCTTATGTGAACATGGTTTTGGAGGGAGAGAAAGAGAAGAGGGCCGAGTTTGCTGATGTGTTTATCTCTACTCTTGCTGACTTCACTGTCGAGAAGTGTCTCGAAGTGTTGACCCCGGCTCAAATTAAGAAGGAAGTGGTAGACTATGCCGAGAAATTCATTGCCACTGCTGCCGAAAAGGATCTCAAGGGAACCGAGTTGGTTCAGGGGATCGGCGACCATCAAGCTGCTAAAGTTAGAATTATTCCTGATCCACAAGCCATGGATGCTGCGATTTACTCCCGGCTAAGTGAGGTAGTCAAAGATGGTTCCTTGATCCCGGAAGACGATGAGGAGGCCCCGAAGGATACGGACGTTCCGGAAATTGAAGCCAGCAAAGAAATGGGAGATCTTCAGGCCGTGGTTGAGCAGGTTCCAGGTGGGACCGAGGTCGAGGTTGGAAAGGGCAATGAAGCCGAGAAGGATGGCGAGGTTGAGAAGTAGATGATGGTGCCCGGGAATTAGATGCCGTTGATTGTTTTTGCTTTTAGCATTTTTCCTTTTTAGATGTGGACCATCACGTTGGCACATCTTTTTGCATTTTTCTTTTAGTTTGTATTGAACGTCCTTTTCCCGAAATGAAATGAATATTTTCTCTTCCAACGTTCTGCTCTGTTTCTTTGCACATTCTCATATTTGTCTGTAACCTCGAATTATGTTAGTTTACATATCGAAATTACTTAAATCATTTCCCGACTTAGAATACTTTCAGTTCGAAAAAACTGACTTTGTGTATTTTAAGTAAAAGGCTGATTCATAAGATGAGTTCAAATACTTAAAGGTATTTGAGATCTCCGTTAAAAGAACGTAAATTTAAGAAAACCAATGTAAAATATTCGATCTTTCTGTAACTCGTTGAAAAATCGACTTTAAAACAATTGGTTATTTTTATAGAATGTCGACTGAAAAGTCGACTTAAGATATTTTGAACCATTTCGTAAAATGTCAATTTAAAAAATCGACTTAGGCCACTTGATTTTTTCGTAGAACGTCAACTGAAAAGTTGACTTATACAGAACGTCGGCTGAGAAGCCGACTTAAGACACTTTGTCTTTTTTGCAAAATGCCAGCTGAAGAGTTGGCTTACACAGAATGTCAGTTGAAAAACCGACTTAAGACACTTGGTCTTTTTTACAAGACGCCAACTGAAAAGTTGACTTATAAAGAACGTCGGCTGAAAAGCCGACTTAAGACGCTTGGTCTTTTTTCCAGAACGTCGGTTGAAAAACCGACTTTATTGGTAGAATTTTTTCAGATATTGTGCATTCCACGGATACCGATGTGGTGTTCCGTCCAAGTATTCTATCTGATAGGCCCCATTGGTTAGGACTTCGCTTATTCGAAAGGGACCTTCCCACTTCGGTTTTAATGGGCCAGGGTCGGGACCCACAATTCGTTTGAGTACGAGATCACCGACTTTAAATGTTCGAAGACGAAGCTTGGAGTTAACGTACTTTTCGCTTCTTCGTTTATAGGCGGCATTTTTGATGTCGGCCTGAGCACGTAATTCATCTACCAAGTCAAGATTAGCTCTCATATTGACTTGATTGTGTTCCTCTTCAAAATTCTGCACGCGGTATGTCGGAGATCCGAGTTCGACTGGGATCATTGCTTCTGACCCATAAGCCAATGAAAAAGGAGTTTCACCAGTTGAGGATCGAGCAATAGTTCGGTATGACCAAAGAACGTTGGGGAGTTCTTCGGGCCAAGCTCCTTTCGCATCGTCTAGTCGGACTTTAAGGCCATTTTTTATGATCTTGTTTACAGCTTCAACTTGACCATTTGCTTGTGGGTGATATGGAGAGGAGAAGAAATGTTTAATTTTATACTCTTCACAAAATTCAGCGAGTCTTTTGCCTTCAAATTGTCTTCCGTTATCAGTCACGATAGAATTTGGAACACCGAACCGACATATTAACACTTTCCAAATGAATTCGATCATTTTTTGCTCGGTGATCGTGACTAAGGGTTCTGCTTCGGCCCATTTAGTGAAGTAGTCGACTGCAACAACCGCATACTTAACTCCTCCCTTTCCAGTTGGTAAGGGTCCAATTAAGTCGATCCCCCATTTTGCAAATGGCCACGGGCTGAATACCGACCTGAGTGGTTCTGGAGTTAAGTTGACGTTAGGTGCGAATATTTGACACTTGACGCATCTTCTGACCCAATCTGCAGCATCTCTTTTCAGAGTTGGCCAGTAGTAACCCTGTCTCAGAATTTTGTAAGCTAACGCTTGAGATCCTGAATGACTTCCGCAGACTCCGTCGTGGATTTCTTGTAGCACAAAGAGTGATTCTTGTTCTGGTATACATTTTAATAAAGGGACTGAGTACCCTCTTTTGTAAAGTGTTCCATTGTCCAAAGTAAACCGAGCTGCACGAACTCGTAAAGCTCGTGCTTCCCTGGGATCCGACGGTTGAGTTCCAGTTTGGAGATATGCTATGATGGGATCCATCCAAGTGGCAATTTGGTCCACGGGACCTGATTCGGTGGCGGCGACCTGCTTTACCGAGGTCGAAGGGAGTTCTTGAGCACCGACTTGAACATACTCCACGTCTTCTATTTGCGCACATGAAGCGAGGTGTGATAAGGCATCAGCTTGAACATTAGAAGTTCGCGGAATGTGTTCAATTTCGAATTGGAATTTGGACAACTTCTTCATGACCAGAGCTAGATATGGCATTAAGCGGGGCTCTTTGACTTCAAAGGTTCCGAGTATCTGCTTGACCAATAACTGGGAGTCTGAAAAGATGTGGATGCGCGTTATGTTCATTGCTTCTGCCAGATTCAATCCCGACAATAATGCTTCGTACTCAGCTTCGTTGTTGGTAGCGGGAAAGAGGAATTGAATTGAATGGCAAAAAACTCGTTGATTGGGATCAATTAGAACGATCCCTCCTCCTGCTCGGTTCGCATTTGACGATCCATCGACGTATAATGTCCAGGGATTGGTGTTAGTAATCTCCTGGATTCCTGGTGTGAACTCAGCAATGAAGTCGGACAGGACTTGTCCTTTAACAGCAGTTCTTGGCTTGTAATGGATGTCGAATTGACCTAATTCCACGGCCCATTTGACCATTCGACCCGACGTGTCAGGTCGGTGAAGGATTTGTCGTAACGGAAATGCGGTCAGCACAGTAATCGAATGCTCTTGAAAATATGGTCTCAATTTCCGAGCTGCTGTGATAAGTGCGAATGCTAGTTTCTCCATCGGTGGATATCTCAACTCGGCGTCATGAAGAGCTTTACTAATATAATATACCGGATATTGCTGGGAATCTTCCTCACGAATAAGAACTGCGCTTATCGCCGAACTGCTAACCCCGAGGTATAAATACAACATCTCATCAAACTTCGGCTTCTGCAAGGTGGGAGGTTGAGATAAGACTGTTTTGATGCTATCCAAAGCTTTTTGACAATCATCAGTCCATTCAAATTGTTTCCCCTTCTTTATTGCGTCAAAGAAGGGCTTGCACCGATCCGTGGACTTAGATATGAAGCGACTCAGGGCAGCGAGCCGACCTGTGAGTCCTTGTACTCCTTTAACTGAAGTCGGCGGCTTCAAGTCCAGAACAGCCTTAATCTTCTGAGGATTTGCATCTATTCCCCTTTGACTGACTACATAACCTAAAAATTTTCCCGACTTTACCCCGAACGTACATTTTTTCGGATTTAGCACCATGGAATAATCACGTAAAATCCCGAACATTTCATTCAAATGAATTACGTGATCATCAGCATTTACCGACTTTACAAGCATATCATCTACATAAACTTCCATGGTACGTCCTATCAACCTAGAGAACATCTTGTTGACCAACCTTTGGTAAGTGGCCCCGGCATTCTTCAATCCGAATGGCATCATGGTATAGCAGTATAGGCCCCTTGCTGAATAGAATGAAGTGTGTTCAGCTTCCTCGGGGTCCATTGGGATTTGATTGTATCCTGAATAGGCATCCATGAAGCTCATCAACTCATGACCGGAGGTAGCATCCACCATATAGTCGATATGAGGTAATGGATAGCTATCTTTTGGACAAGCGGTATTGAGGTCGGAAAAGTCAATGCAAAGGCGCCATGCCCCATTACTTTTCTTCACCAACACAGGATTGGACACCCAAGTCGGGTATTTGGCCTCTTTGATGAATTTGTTATCAATGAGCTTGTTGACTTCTTCCTCTAAGGCCTGTTGTCGGTCTGGACCGAGTTTCCTTCTTTTCTGGATGACGGGTTTGATGGTATGATCAATGTTGAGTCGATGGCAGGCTACCTTTGGATCTATCCCTTTCATGTCTTCGTGTTTCCAAGCAAAGACGTCGGCATTGGACTTTAGAAACGAGATGAGTTTGGTTCGAATAGGTTCTTGGAGATGGGCCCCAATACGCAGTGGCTTATCGCAGATGGGTTCGTCTACATAGATGACTTCTATCTCCTCAGATGGTTCTGCTCTTTTTTCTTGCTTCTTCTCTTTAAATTGACTTCGTGGGTCTAACTCATCTTCTTCCACGACTGGTTCTTTTCCAGGTCTTCTTCCTCTATCTCGGGTAAGGTCTTCCTCACTGGGATTTAAAGTCGGGATTGCTGACGTCGGCTGAATATCTGACAAAGTTGTAATAACTTCGGATGGGTCTGAAGTCGGAGACACCGATGTCAACTGGACTTCAGAGTGAGTCGCGACAACTCTCAGGTCGGCATCTTGAATGTCTTCGGGAGTCAAGCCTCGTGGAACTCGGGTACGGTCGATCATTCTTTCATTTTCATCAACGTGCATCTCCAAATTATGGATTTCACGAGATGGGATGGCTAAAATTAGCTCACGGGCTCCCAACTGATCGCCATAATGGGTCCCCTCACCATCAGCGGTTGGAAACTTGATCGAATAATGGAAAATGGACACTGCTGCTCGCAACTTGTACAGGGCTGTCCTTCCGATGATGGCATTGTATTCGTTGTTGATGTCCATAATTTTGAAATTTTCCATGATGACCTTGGAAGTCTGCCCATATCCGAACCTGATGGGGAGGGTTATTTCTCCTAACGGAAGAGACACGCTTCCGTTGAATCCGTGAATTTTATCGTTACTTGGGCGGACGTCGGCTGTATCAAGTCCGAGTTTCCTAAAGGCTTGAAGCATAATGATACTTGAATATGCACCGGTGTCCACCATTATACGATGAACGGGAATCCCGCAAACTGGGGTGGTTATGATCAATGCATCTGAATGAGGATGATCAAACAAGCTCGCATCTTCTAATGTGAAAGTGATCGGACACGTGCGCGAGTTAATTGTTTCCCGAAGATCGGTATTCATTATTTGTTTCCCCGAATTGTATGCCTTCCTGGCGTATGCTTTGGCCTGCCGACGTGAGGACGTTGGCTCTTCTCGGTTAGTGTTAACTCGGGGGACAGAGCCTAACCGAATTGGGATTTGAGGAGTGCGGTTAGAGTTGGGGCTATCGCAGTCCCTGTTTCTTTTTCCAAGTCGGTCGTCAACCGACCTGGATCCTTCTGCCCCGATCATGAATATCTCTTTCTCTCCTTGTTGTAGACGGATTCTTTTGGAGTTCATTGCGTCTTCGTCTTCTTCATCTCGGTCAGGAACATGAACTATTTGCCTCCTTTCTTTACCTTCATGTTTGGTAAATTTTCGCACTTGTGGATTTCCAATCAACTTCAAGAGAGCCGACAATAGACTCAGACATTCATCGGTATTGTGACCTGGAGATCGGTGATAATCACAGTACCGCGACTTGTCCAATTGACTTTCGGGAGTCTTGACGGGTCTGGCTTCAGGAAGGATTCCTTTTCCCTTGATCTCTTGATACACTGTTGCTGCACCGACCGAATATATGGATCGGTAACCTGCGTTTAGATCTTCCTTGTATTGTCTCCTGGCAGCTTTTATGTAGGTATCGTTCTGTTCTCCTTTGTACGATTCTTTGGAGGGTGAATTCTTAGACGAGTTACCGAGGTACTTCTTTTTCTTGTTTTCAGAAGTCGGCTTCTGCTCTTTTGTTGGGGAGAATTCAAAGTTGGGAACCGACATGGATTCTTCGGCAATAACATGTTGTTGAGCGCGAACAAGGAACTCTTGAAATGTGTTAGGTTTGTTCTGGCACAGCGCCCAGCGAAACATGGATCTTGGCTTTAATCCAGAGATTGCTGAGACAAGAAGTGTCTCAGGATGACAAGGTTCCATGTTTTGCACGCGTTCATTAAAACGTGCAATATAATCCTTTAAACTTTCATCCTCCTTTTGGACTATGTTTGTAATCGATTCCTTAGGTATCAAGCTGATTTGGGCCCCGATGAAATGGGACCTGAAAGCCGACCTGAGTTGACCCCAACATCTGATCGATTCAGTCGGTAGTGAATAGTACCACTTCTGAGCTTTAGGACCTAAGGTTAAGGAGAACATACGACATCGTAAAGCATCGTCAGCACCATGCAAGTCCATCCATGACGTATAATGTCCGAGATGTGCATCAGGATCAGCGTTTCCGTCGTAGAGGCCAATTTGGGGGACTTTGACTTTTCCCGGTAACGGACCTCTGGTTAACTCCGTTGCTAGAGGAGAACCGACTTCCATATAGACATGGCCCGATTCTGGCATGTGAGGATGCTGATAAGGCCTGCTTTGAGTGTTTTGTCGGGCTTCCAGCTCTGCCACCTTTCTTCTTAATGCCTCGACTTCGGAAGCATTACGTCGAGCGGAACGATTACGCTCAATTTGCGTTCTCAGGTCAGCCGGGTTCTCGTTTGGTTGAAATAATGAACGTGCTGCACGGGGCACTCTGGGCATATGCTGAGGGTAACTTTCAACTTGTCGAGGGTGACTTTCAGCAACCATTTCTGGTTGATTCGCTGCTGGTTGGTTCATTTCCGCCGGCAGTACGTTGTTCACCGGCGGAGGGGGCGGATTACGTGGTTGTGAAGTAGCATGGGACGCCACTTGGTTATTGTTATCCCTTGATAGGGGAGGAGCTTGTTGTCTCGCCGAAGTTATGGGGGCAAAAGGTTGTCCTGGTGCTCTGTTCGATGGCCCCGGCATGGTTTGGGCCACCAAAGCGGTGAGTCCACGAGCGAATTCAGGATTTTGCATGAGCAGGGTAATGTCCGGCATCACAGGTACCGGATTGTGTTGACCGGTTGGTGGTTCAACAACACGAACAGTGCTTCCCATGGTTGTTGGATTGTCTTGTCCGGACTGTGACATTCTCGACTTTTATGAGATGTGGTGTGTATATTTCGAAAATTAACTCCAAATATCTTATGGAGCCCTCCTTCTAGCGCCAAAATGTTGATAAACGGATTTGATCAACGTTAACAAGGTAATATTAACAGAAAAGATTGCTGAAAATGAGATTTTTATTGAATATTTTGAAGTCGGTTTTAGTACAAAGAGGTCGGTTTTTTACTGTATTTCAAGTCGGTTTACAATGGGATTACCGAGTTGAATATATGAGTGTGTATAATCGTTTTTCGAACCCTTCTCTCGTTTTCGGAACTGCTATTTATAGGTATGTTTGGCACGCATCCCTAGACAAATCATTCCCGTTTTAATGAAGATTTGACATCTTAGGGGCGGCGATGACGTAGAAGAACCTTGTAGGCAATGATTAGCATGGGCGCGCCTCTATTTGTGTGACGAGTGTCACATCTGTCGGATCGAAGTCGGTTTGTCTTGCGATGTCGGTATCTTGATTGATTTCCGATATTCTACGACTTCTTAATAAGTAATTCTTTGATCGAATTGGCCTTCTTCGAGGTTCAGACAACTTCTGTTGATGTTACCGAGGTGAGGTTACCGAGATATCCGTGATCATTTACAGGTACCGAGGTGAGGTTACCGAGATGCAGAATACACTGCTTGACGTCGTTCAGAGTCTAGTTTATGTGTTAATCTTCGCGATTTCTTTAATTGTATTGTAACATCGGGGTATTCTATCTTGATATCGACAGGAGGCTCAAATGAAAAATTTGGAGATGCAAATTGGTCAATTGGCCAAGGCCGTGGGAAGCCAGCACCAAAGGGGTCAATTTCCTAGCAATACCGAGTTGAACCCAAAAGAGCAATGTCATGCCATCTATCTACGAAGTGAAGAGGAGAAAGTTTGTGATGAGTTCATGAAGGAACCAAGTGTGATAGCAACGTCTAGGCCTGGGATTACATTTAATTCCAACTTTGGCTCTCCTAAACTTTCTATCCCTTTACCTTTTCCTCAACGATTTGCGAAGAAGAGGGAGATTGAGGAACATGAGACGGTGACCTTAACGGAAGAGAGTAGTGCGATCCTCCAACGCACGATTCCTCCAAAGCTTAAGGACCCCGGGAGCTTTACGATTCCTTGCACTATTGGGAATATGTTCTTTAGCAAAGCTTTATGTGATCTTGGTGCTAGTATTAATCTCATGCCTTTGTCAATTTTCAGGAAGCTCGGATTGGGAGAAGTGAAGCCATCTACAATGACTTTGAAATTGGCGGATCGTTCGATAACGTGTCCGAAGGGGATTGTTGAGGATGTGCATGTCAAGATTGATAACTTCACTTTTCCTGTTGATTTTGTTGTATTAGACATGGAGGAAGATAGTGACGTGCCATTGATTCTAGGGCGTCCATTTTTAGCAACGGGAGATGCGTTGATTGACGTCAAAAAGGGAGAAATTACTTTGCGTATTAATGATGAGCATGTGTTATTTTCAATACATAAGCCTATACTTCATGATAATAATATGCATACTAACTTTATTGATTCAGGTGATGTGATCAAGTTGGAAGATATGATGAACTCGGAGAGCACAACGGTAAAAATCGGAGTTGAAAATAAGTCGCGCAGAGCTGACACGGGCAGTGACACGGGCATTATGCCCGTGTCAGGTGACCGTGTCAGAAACCTGGGAGAAGATCAGATTTTTGGGATGCGACACGGCCTGCGACACGGCCCGTGTCAGGTGCCCAGGTACGTCTTTTGGAGCACGGACGACGACACGACCCGGACCATCAAGCACGGCCCGTGTCAGAGGCCGTGTCAGATGTTCTGCCAACGTTTATTTCATCCCAATTGAGCCTTTCGAAGTTGAAACCACCCATTCTGGATCTAAAAAGTCTGCCTGACCCTAAGGAGTATGAATATGTGGGTGGTACCCTTATGTCTTTGGTGAGCAAGGTGAAGCTTTTCAAGCTTAATGAGCTGGATGGGCGAGATGTTTGCAATGAGAGTTCGAGGACTTACAAGAAAAAGAAGAAGAAGTGGCATGAAGAGAAGTTTTACAAAAAGGAACATACGTAGGGATCAAATCTATTTCTTAAAAGGTTAAAGCCGAGATTCTTGAGGTCGTTCGTGATCAAGAAGGTGCGGCCACCGACAGTGTTGGAGTTGATTGCACAAGACAAAGCGACATTTTCAGTCCATGGACAGTCCTACATTGATTTGAAGAACTCTTGATCGAACTTCATAGGCGTCTGGCTGAAGACGTTAAACTTAGCGCTTGTTGGGAGGCAACCCAATGTTTACTGCTTTATTTTTTTTATTTTTTATTTTTTATTTTTTTGTTTATTTGATATTTTGTTTTTCTTCCTTGCAGAACATTACATGGAGAGATTTACATGACGAAGGATATGCTTCAAGATCTATACCAAAAGTTGTCATCTCTCTAATGATGTTTTGTAAGTGTCTCTAATTTACTTTTATTGAAATTCTATTCTTCCCTTTTGTGCTTCATATAATTTCATTCAAGTTTGGGGGGGAGATGTGGTATTTTGATTTGAGAATTTTAGAGAGAAGATAACAAGATATCTTGCATTATCTTTGCATAACAATTAGTTGCATGTTAGGTTTTATCGCTTTAGCACGTTTATTGCTTTCTTAGGATTTTAGTAGTTGTAGTTGGTTGACTTTGATCTACCTTGATGAGTTTCTTGTGCATATTTGATATATAATTCGGGCATAATGTGCTAAGTGATGGAATTTGAGAATTGATGGAATTGTGAATTTGAATGATTGGTTGATGTTTTTGATCCATGAATACATGATCCTTGTGAGCTTTTGAGCCGTATATTTTGTTGATTGAGTGTATCGTTCATTGTTAATGGAATTCTAGAACTTGCATTGGTATCTATGTCGAGACCACATGGTGTGTGCATTTTTGTGAAAATGATCTAAGGCATTTTTTTTTTGTTTGAGCCTTTTGACCTTTTAGCTTACCGATTGATAGTTATATTCCCTAGTTAACCCTTTTGAGCTTTTGCCTATTTTCTTGAAAGCCACATATTGAGCTATATCTATATTTTATCCTTGTCCTTACTTGAGCATTTAGGATTACATTATGTGAAAAGAGGATGAGTGTTTTGTTGTGGTATGGATAAAGGGATGAATAGGGAAGGTTGATGATGTAAGTTTAAGGTTGATGAGCTTATGGATATTTGTAAAAAAAAAAATAAAAAAAGGAAAAAAAAAAGAAAAAAAGAAAAAAAAAGAAAAAAAAAGTCAAGTTTGATGAATTTGTGTATATAGAAAGCCTTGATTCGAATAAGGCATTTGTAGTTTGGTTGGATTTTTATTTTCTTATGGCTTGAGGGTTGATCGAAAGGGGTATGGATTGATTTTGAGTGGTTTGATTATAATTGGAGGGTGATGAGATGGTGTAGTTCATGTTTTGTAGTTCTAGATGCTCGAGTTTCGTCACTTTATCCATATATTTCCTACCCTAACCAAAGAGCCTACATTACAACCAAATAAAAGTCCTTTTTGATTCATGAAGTGCATGCACGATAGGTGGTGGAGATAGTAGACGATTTGCAAGCTTATGGTAATTCTTTGGCATTGAATTGATTTGAGCGATTATTTTTCCTATATACTTTTGAGAGGGAGAGTATACACTTATCCGGTGAGGTTTGTGGATTGAAAGCATTGACCATGATTTTGATGAAGCATTCTTTTTGTTTAAAAATTCCGGAATTTAGTATGTTACTTGCCCGATGCCTATTGATGATGTGTATGATTGACTTTGAAAGTGTGATTACTTCTATTTGTGTGTTGGTATGAGTTTGATGCATTGATCGGGACTATCAATGATTTAAGTTTGGGGGTTTGTTCATGTGTGATTTTACACCATATTTATTGAGTATCTAGAGCTTAGTCATTGCGTTATTGGTGTATAAATCGCATATTTGTGCTTTAATTCTCTATTTGTTGGAAAGGTATTACACGTGCTTGTTTTGTAGATATTTTCACGTATTTTTAGAGCTTGTGGCTATTGGAGGCGCATTGTGAATACCTAGGACCCCCGAGATGATGATGGATTGATGCACGGATGAGAAATATGGAAGAAACGAGTGAAACGGACAAAAACGAGAGTGCTGGGATGTGACACGGACGGTGACACGGGCACCATGCCCGTGTCAGGTGGCCGTGTCACGTGAACAGGGACATTCCGAGGCTTGATACCTGACACGACCCGTGACACGGGCTGTGACACGGGCGTGTCAGGTCGTGTCGCGACGCGGGCAGTTTTTAATCCCTTGCCTTTTTCGATTAGGAAAGGACTTTTGGACCTATAAAAAGACATATTTACCTGATTTTGAACCCTAGAACGTGATTACGCAAGGAAGGGAGCTAGAGAACACACAAGAGAAGCAATTGAGAAGAAGAGAAGATCAACCACAAGCTTACTAGTTTTTCTTTTTCTCTTTTGAACTTATTTCCTCATGTTGATTTTGACTATGTCTATGTATTTGATTTCAAACATGAGTAGCTAAATTTCATTGATTCTAAGACATGGTAGTAGATTAATATGTTGGGATTTTGGATGAGTTATCATAGTTGATTATTTTCTTTTGAACCCTATTCAAATATTTTGTTCTTATTTCATGTTTAGAACTTGATCAATTCTTTTACATGTTTGACAATATTGTTCATAATTCGAGAGATGAGTTCAATATTAGGTCCTTAATATTTGACACAATTTACTTGCTTGAATCGAGAGGTTAGTAGGTCATTGTGAGGATATTAGATCTTTTGTATTAATTGGAGTTGAATTGCATGTGTTGAGTGGAGACGCTAATATATGTGATTTAATCTACGGTTTTATCGATCTCGAGAGGGACGATAGGCTAAAATTGCGATCATCTTATAGGGTAGATAAAGAAAATAGTTAGTTGTGATAAATTTGAAGGAACCCAACTGTTAATTGAACCCATAGTCTTAGAATCTACCATTCCCATATATTCTTCTTAAGTGTTTTTCTAGTTGTTCTCTTATTCTTGCTTTATTTGCGTTGATTTATTTCGTAGTTTAGTTAATCCATCTCATATTCGGTCATCTAAATAAAATCAACACTATCATAATCTAGTAATTGGTATAATAATTATTTGGTCTCTTGGGATACGACCTTGCTTGCCACATACTACGAGCGAAGCCGTACACTTGCGGTCGAGCTTTAAAAATATAGGCGAACACGAGGCTGGCGCGGCAGGCGGTGGTGGGATACCTGCAACTTCGTCGGTGTGCGTGGTGGCGGAGCTGGCGTGGGCCGGTTGCGCGTGGTGGAGGTTTGTTGACGGCGGGCGATTGCAATGGCCGTCGACGTTGGAACACTCACCGTGAGCTCTGGACGAGTCGCCGGAATCTGCATAAGGTGGCGGCATCGGATCTGTCTATGGCGGCGAGATGAACGGCGGTCTTGCTGGGAGGCGTCTTCGGTCGACGGCGGCGACATGACCGACGGTGGTGGGATTCGTCTTTAGTTGGGCCGCGAACTGCCGACGGGGAGAGAGGGAGGAGCGATAGAAAATGAAAGAGGAGGGAGAAGAGAGAGGAGAGAGGAGTGAGGGGAGAGGAGAGAGAAGAGAGTGGAGAAGAGAGAGGAGGAAAACGGGGAGAAGAGAGAGAGGAGAGAAAAGAGAGGGGGGAGGAGAGAGAAATTGATTTGTTTTTAATGAGTGGGGTCCACTGTTTTTGTTGTTTGATAAAATTACAACACTGCCCTTCTAGCTATGTATTTGATCATGATAGAATAATCTATTTACAGGATTGCCACTGCAGGTTTGACCTCTTAAATCAATTTTGACTTAATTATGTTCATTGATCGTACCGATCCATTGGTATATAATCATTGTTATTTCTTTCACTATCTACCATTCTCATATGATCCCTTCTCTCTCTCTCTCTCTCTCTCTCTCTCTCTCTCTCTATATATATATATATATATATATATATATATATGTTGATTTTTAAAAAAATTTGAGTGGCTCCGTCCTGGAAGTAAGTCATTAAACCCTTTATAAATAAGGGACCAAGTTCATTTTCTAATCCTAAACTCTTGAGGTTATCGTAAGATACACGATCAAAATATATGTTTCCTTACTTGAGTATCAGAGTGTCTACGCCCCGACGCTTTGCAGGTCAATCCGGTTCTTGAAGATGAAGGCGATCTAGACGTCCAGACTCTCATGTAATCGAGATGAGGCGGTTCGACCGACAACTTCGTGAGTCGATTATTTTGGCTCATCACAACTTATTAGGAATTTGGAAGTGAAAAATAAAAATTAAAAATGTGAGCATCATACATGTAATTACTCATAACCAAAATTTTTAATTTTCTTCTGAGCATTATGTTTTTCTTTCTCGACAATTAGCATAACTTCAGAGAAAATTAAAAACCTTATTTTTGTGACACGACCCGAGGAAAATGGATAAGTACATCTCACCGTTCACATTTTCATCATCATCTTGTTACATATCCGTATCATTTAGTCAATGGTACGCTACATAAGTTCTTGTCCTCTACGACGCATCCATTCCTCTTTTACTAATATTTTAATTTTTCTTTAATTTCGTTTGGATTTTTCTTGGTTGTGACCAAATTTTTGGCCATATGAACTTGTATAAATCTCAACCGCACAAACCCAATTTTGTTTTTATGCACGAAATGATCATAATATATATCCCCATAAATATAACGTCACATGGAAAATCCATTACCAGATACTTAATTATGATGGAAGGTATAACTCCCTTTTCAATCTATATATATATAAAGAGAGGAGCAACATAGCATTTAATTATATTATCATGCATTAAATTTTATTATTTCTCCAAAATTTTCAACATTCAATATCATTTTTAAGTTACAAAATAACTTGTTTGAATACCATAAATTATAATCATAAACCAATCAAGTGAGTTACAAAATTATACTCAAATTTTAAGTCACACTCACTCATGAAAATAGCCGGATGTATTAGCATAAAGAAAATAATTGTAACGGTTCTTCCATAGCCACTACAAAAAAAATTAATATATTCCAACGGAAAATTTTATGGTAATATATTTCAATGGAAATTCCAACGGATATTCCAATGGTATAGCTTCCGTTGGAATGATTCCAACAGAAATTCCAATGAAATTATTCCGTTGGAATGTAGTTTTCATTAGAATTTTAGATGAAATTTGATGATTACAACGGCTATATTTCCAACAGCTTTTGACAGTAGGAATTTTCGTTGGAATATGTTATTTCCGTTGGAATTTTTATTTTCACTACTATTGGAAAATCTACCGTTGGAATCGTCAAAATCCAACGGAAATTTCAATGGAAAACTCATTCCAACGCAATATTTTTGTTAGAATTTCGGTTGGAATAATTCCAACGGAAATAATAGCATTTAAATATCCATTGGAATTGTCGTTGGAATTCTATTAGTATATATTTCCGTTGAAATTTCATCATTTTCTTGTAGTGAGCAATTACATTATCAAAATCAATTTTGAGAATTATTTTCTTAATTCATATTTTTTCATGAATTAAATTATGATTTATTTTTATTATTTTTATATTGTTATCTTTTTAAAGTATTCTTCTATGTGCAAATGCACAGGTTGATTACTGGTTCAAATCAAAGTGAAGCATAATTTTACGCAAAATTGTATTTTGTGCCTGTAATTATGTGTGTGTGACAAAATGTGGATAGCTTCTTTTTTATTTGGCAAAAGTGCCCCAAAACTTGTTAAAACCCGAAATTTATGTCCAATTTACCTACAAGTTACTGGATTTAACCGGTTTTTTGTGTGACAAAACAAGACAGTAACTTGTTAAAATTCGAAATTTGTGCCGAATTTCGGGTTTTAACAAGTTTCAAGGCACTTTTACCAAACCAAAAAGAAGTTGTCCACATTTGCTACACACCCCTAGTTACATGGCATAAGATACAATTTTGCCCTTAATTTTATCATTAATTTGTCATCAGCGCTTGAATATTATGAAAATTGGGGGGTAAATCATCTACACTTCAACATATACCATTTGTTTATAAAATCTATACAGAATAATTATTTTCTTATAATGATTTTTGAAAAAAAAATACATTAAAGAAAATGATTGGTCGACTTGCCTAATGGTTAGACAAACTGACACAACAATTTTTTTTTACCTACGCTGAATATTAAGTAAAATCAAAGATAAATTTATAAAAGCTATAAAATAATTATTTTATTCAAATAAGTTTTGTGAAAAAAAAAATAATGAAACTAAGCCCAAGAAAATAATTGGTCATGAGATGAGAGTTAAGAAGGATAACTAGTTTGACAATAATGACATGATTGGTATAAAGGAATGACATGGGAATGGAATGATCATTCCCTTCCTCATTCCTATTCCCATGATTGATAAATTTTTTGGGAAGGAATGATCATTCTTATTGGAATGGCAAAACCCATCTCCATGGGATTAGCCATTCCATAGTAAATGGAAGGTTTTCTCATTTCCATTTGTGTAGGAATCAATTTTTCAAAAAATAAAATTAACAAATAATAATAAAAAATAAAATATATAATACATAATATAAATCATGATTAAAATATATTAAATAAAATTATTTTAAAAAAATTCAAATAAAAAAATTAAAACTTACTTTTATTTATTTTTAATTAGATATATTAAATACTTATATAAAAATAAAACTAAAAAAAGCATTTATATATAATTTAAAAATATATTATTTTATTTTTATATATTATTAAAAATATATTATTTTTTATATATTAAAAATATATTACCAAACAATATATTATTCTACTTTTATATATTATTCAAAATATATTATTAAAAATAGTTTATTTTATTTTTATATATTATTAAAAAAGCATTTATAATTTATTAAAAGTATATTATTTTTTTAAAAAAAAAACCTTTATTTATTTTTATAATAAAAAATAATAATGTCATTCAATTCTAGCCCTATTCATTCTGCATACCAAAGCGACAAAAGATGTTTCATTCTATTTTCATAATCATTCCATTCTTCAATTCATTCTATTCCTACCAAATTTCATTCCATCATACCAAAGCGACAAAACATGTTTCATTCCATTTTCATAATCATCCCATTCTTCAATTTATTCTATTCCTACCAAATTTCATTCCATCATACCAATCATGCCATAAGAGTACGGCGGGAAAGACTTTAACATTAAACAATCATAATTTTTCATTAAATATTTACACGGCTCGAATTGAAGCGTACTCTAAAAAATTCCTAACATTTCATATATAGCATAAGCATGAATTTATGTAATTAAAAAGAACGACGTTCCATCAGCCTAACTGTTAGGCAGCATCACACCAAAAAAATGCGTTAATTGGAAGAGAAAACAATAACACAATGCATCAGAAGCTAAAACTATAGTATGCAAATGATGAATATATATATCAGAAAAGAACTCAATGAACTGTGATATCTTATCTTATTAAATAACCTAATAATCAATCACAATTCATCAATTTCTAGAGCTGATTATAACCCACATACTTATTACACATACGATGACGATTATCAGAAGGTGTAGCTTCTGGTCTTGGGCGAATCAGCGATTTTGAGAGTGTCGTGAATTAGCTTTCGTGCTTTTCGGCTCCTGAGTTCTATTCTCATGCTCTCGCTCTTTTCAATCTTGTTATAATCGCCACAGGCCTTCCTCGCCGTTATCTTCATGGACTTGAGCTTTGATTTCAGGCCCATCATCAGTCTTTCCAGGCCCAACAGCATCACCATATTATGTCTCGGTCGGTTTTCTTATCCAGAAAAACTATTAATCAATACATAAAATTAGATGGAAAAAATATTTAAAAAAACGATGAAAGAAAAGAAAATCGGCAATAAAAACTGGAGATATGCTTACCTCGTAAGCTCAGAAAGGCAGAATTAGAAATTGTAGCACCGCTTGTATAGTTTGTAGAGAGAGAGAGAGAGAGTTTGCTATGAAATTTAAGTATAAATAATAATATATGATGAGGAAAAGGACTTGGGGGCAAAAGATAAAAAATGTGTTCTGTAATTTATCCCTAGAGGTGGGCCCAAAGAGACCGAAGGTCACAGAAAGTTAAAGCTAAAAAAAATTAAATAAAAAAAAATAACAATAGGTGAAAGGTAGGACAACAAATAAAAATATGCATTTATTGTTTTAGTTCTCCAAAAAGAAAAACAAAAATGAATTAAAAGAAAACATAAATTTTGGTGTGTTACTAATTGTGAGGTTGATTCACATGTCATACATTTTTAATAAAAATACTTATCCTATATAATGTGAGTTTCAAAATTAATTCAATTTGTCATATCCTGGCCCGAATGATACAACTAAATCAACCTGGAGAGAATATTATTAAAAGAACAAAAATATTATCCTATATAATGTGGCATTCAAATTTAATTCGATATGTCATAACATTGTTAAAAAAAGGTAAAATTATCTAATCGTTGGTTCTATCAAACAACAT
>BKCP01007948.1:53096-79258 GCA_008636005.1 Striga asiatica | reverse complement strand
ATAATATCCACTTGATTGCAATTTGCAAGGTCTGCAACTCATTTTACATTTCTACTTTTTCTTTTCAATCCCAATTTACAGAAAAATTGATTGAAATTTTCACACGGCTATGGGAGTGGGAAAAGTACTTTCTTCAGTAATTGCAGTTTTGTTGGTTTCAAAGCTACTTGAGGCCGCGTGCTCTAATGGCGACTGTAAGGTCCGAGTGTATACATGTCTTTTACTATTATTACTATTAATTATTATTATTAACAACGAATTTAATTGTTCAATATGTTTTGTTGATAAATTAAATGTTACCTTTGATTTTTTTCTTTTTAATTGATACTTGACGAGTGGACGTTAAACGGCGTCATTCTACAGCTACAGGTGGGAGATGATTGTTCAACTGATTCGAATTGCGGCCAGGGATTGTATTGCTTTTCGTGTAAAGCGGATTTTGACGGCAACCGATGCGTGAGATCAACCGCCACAAATCCGTCACCTTACTCGTCAGTTGTCTCTCTCTCTCCCACACATATACACACAATTAATACACAATGAGACCATGCAATTAATATAGGGTGTATCACACTAAATTAGAAAGATTGAATGTGCTTTTCGATTCGAGTCGAGTTGAATCGAGCTCAACAGTTTGTGTTTGAGCTTTTGATTGTTTAACAAACGAGCCTGCACGTTCATGTTCGACTTAACTCGTTTAAAAAATTAAAAAATGTAAACGAGTCATTCACGAACACGATTTCTGTGTTCGCGATCATGCTTGAATTGTTTGTTCGTTCGAAATCAATAAAAAAATAAACGAATTGTTAACGAATGACCTCACCTCAGCTTGTGTAATAAATGCGAGCTAGATTAGTTGTTCAAGTTTGGTTCGATTAAGTAAACGAATGAACCATGATCGAACTTTCACAAGTTAAATCGGGTTATGTTCGCAAATCAGGCCCGAACAACAAACTAAGCACGATTGATTGAGTCGAAGTTGTGTTTATACATATATTTATAATATTTATCTTCACGAGTTTTGAGTACTAAAAATTTGTAGCTTGTGGAAAACAAAAAATTATATTCAAGTCTATTGGATGATTCTATCGAACCCAACTCAAACGAGCATCTAATGAAAAAACTTGGAAAGTTGAATATCCAGTAGTTTTGTTTAATTTTCAAAGTTGTTTGCTCAGTTAGGAAGATATCGTACATCAATTACCAAGCTGAAAATGTGTTGTTGTTGGCCATTTCTTGTGTAGTTGATGCTATATTGGATTTTGTAAAATATTTGTAGGAAACGTCTAGGCAATTCATAGGCATTTACCTACAAAATATATATGTACGTATTAAAATATTCACTTGTGAATTGTCCCACATCGTTTATATAGGGAAAATAGATCTAATTTATAATTCTAATGGGCTTCTTCTCATTCTACCAATTGGTTTTGAGGTGGAACCTCACTTAGGCATCATCTGAGATTTCCCTGCTTTTGGTGCGATTCATGTGCGTGGGACCGCACCCATGCGCTGCACCTGTTTTCTCCCTGATTCTTACAATAGGTAAATAGTTAGAGAAAAATTTGTACGAAAATAATGAAAAATTTGTACGAAAATAATTATCTCATAAATGTTGAAAATTTTTAGCCAATCTTAGGCATGAACCTACAAATTATATTTGTCGGTAGATACCTAGAGAAAAACATGCGCTGCACCTGTTTTCTCCCTGATTCTTACAATAGGTAAATAGTTAGAGAAAAATTTGTACGAAAATAATTATCTCATAAATGTTGAAAATTTTTAGCCAATCTTAGGCATGAACCTACAAATTATATTTGTCGGTAGATACCTAGAGAAAAATTTGTTGGGAAGAACAATCTGTAGGCAATCTCTAGGAATTTACCTACAAAATATATTTGTAGGTAAAAACCAAGCAAAAAAATTGTAGAGAGAAATATTTATAACATAAATGTTGGAAATTTATAGCTAATCTCTAGGCATTTACATGCAAAATACATTTATAGGTAAATACCTTGTTGCTGTCTTGAATTAGCAACTTAAAATTAAACACAGTTGATGTTCAGAAAATGAAGATAAAAGTTTAATTGGATTTTATTGGTTATCTTCATAAGAGTACAGAAGTCGGTTTTAAGCTGAAAACCGAGATTGTCTTTAGTTCGTGTACAATGTGTTTGAAGAAGATATCCCCCCCCCGTACTATCATAAATTTTGCTATTTATAGTACAGTGGCTTTTGTCTCCTTCCTCGAAATGGATAGAGATGCATTTAATATTGAGCTGCTTCGTTTTGAGGCGGCGGGAAACATCAATGATTGCCTTTTTGTTTCGTTGGTCCAATCAGATGCTTCTAATGATTACTTTTTGTTTGGAATGCTCAATCTTTATGGTAGTCGGTTGACTTGAAGTCGGTTTACTTTTGAAATCGGTTTACTCACGCTGATTTCAGATGCCGGTTTTGATCCTTTTGAAGGTTTTGTCGGAAGAGATCTTTCGGAACTCGGCAATTCTAATGAAGTCGGTAATTTGCTCTAATTTATTCCGACTTGCAATACTTTAATTCTGATTACTGAATTTGATATCAACAGTGGGGCCCCCGACATCAGTAAGTATTTGAAGCTTTCTAAATGGTTGCTGATGTCGTTCGTTGTTTCACCTTATTCCGACTCGTTCTGCGTTATTTACCGACATGAGAACACTTTGCTTCGCCTGGCACTTCACGATATTTGATCTGACATGGCGGCTCTTAAAAGACGTGTCCGCATTAAATGGGCCCAACGGATACAATTTTATAACGACATGGCGTTTCGGGATACGGCCACGTAAGGCAATAATTACTGTAACGTTACGACTTTTGAAGACACGTCCGTTACACGCGCCGTTTCCGGATGCTTCTAACGGTCATAAATCAAAACCTATAAATTGAAGTCGGTTTTGGGGCGCAAAGAGTTTCTGTACCTTTTTCTTTGATTTTTCTTGCGTTCTTTCAGCAACCTTTTCTTTACGTACTTTTCTTGCGCACTCGCTTTTTTTCCGTGATCTTTTCGTCAGTTCAGAGTTCTTCGAAAGTTTCGGTAAGAGTTTGTCCTAATCTTTCTTGTTTTCTTGTTCTGTTTCGAATTATTCCTGTATTTTTCGTCGATTTCGAAGAGTGATGTCTGCACAAACTGAGGATAGCAGTAGCCGGACGATTTCGGATATTCCGATCCTTACCGATGAGGATTTGGAACTGCCTCTGGAGTTTTATCGGTGGGATCCCCTTTTGGTAAAGAGTCTCAATCTCAATAGGGACATCGTCGATGAGGACAAGCGAGTCGAAGAGGACGCTATGTCGCTTCCAGATTACTGGAGACGTCCTGCTCGTCGGTGGCCAGAGCCAATTGACGAGTATAGGGGTGAACCGAGTATTCTTACTGATGCCGATATCGTTATGCTTCGTGGAGAAGTGTATATCCCTTCGTCAGTTAAGTTGTTTGCTCCATATCCAGGCGAAAGGATCACGTGTCCACCTCCAGGTTGTGTCGGTGTATTTGCCGACTCACTGAGATCTGGACTTCGGTTCCCCCTCCCGGCTGTAATTACAGACTATTTAAGAAATTGGGGAATTAGTCTGTGTCAGGTAGCTCCGAATTCGTGGAAGAGAATCATTGGTCTTCTGGTTCTGTTAAAGGAAAAGGGTTGGGATATGCCAACTGTTGAGGAGTTAAGGAGCCTTTTTTCGTTCAGGAGATGCACTGATAGGCAAGTAGCTGATCCTTTGATTTGCTACGCTTGCGCGGGGAGGCCCCAAAGTGGCTTTAAGATCGGTGATTTGATCACAGAAATCCCAGATTCACTGCATGGGTTCCAAGAAGAATGGCTGTGGGTCGGCGGGGAGTGGCAGACTCCAAATTTTAATAAGCCTTTGATTGATGGAATGTCAATTCCAATTAACATTAATTCTGCAGTTTGTAAGTATTGTTTTTTCCTCCAATAGACCGAGTTTATTCTGACTTTGCCTTTTATTTGTGTACTAACAGGGCATCAACTTTACTGTTTGCAGCCAAAAGCAAAGGAATTGAGCTCAGCACGACTTTGAAAGAAAGGATTTCCGAACTGTTTAAGCTCAAGAAGACACAACGGGGCTTCAAGTTGATTCTAAAGGACTCAAGGTTGAAAGCTGCTGGATTGTGTCCAGAAATCTTAGACGGTTCCTTTCAACCAGGTAATTTCGAATTAAATTTTTCAATCTTACTCGAAGTTGGTATCTTTTGGATATTTTGATAACTCGGTTTTATAATTGCAGTGTATTATCCACTTCTCGGCGTCCTCGGTTTTAGGACTGTTCGTGACGCTAGAGCTTTCCGACAAAGGAGTCCGAATTTGGAACTGCGAACTAAAGTCGGGAAAAGCAAAGAATTGCGCCTGACAGGAATGGGTCGCAAGAAGTTAGTGAAGGCCTACCTGGAGAACCCGATTATGAATCCACCGAAGGCCGACGTCGGAGATGGTGCGACGTCGGCTGCTGCTATTGTGGTTCCACGGCCTAATCCTTTGGCTATTGCAGCAGAAGGTCCGATGGCTGCTATCGCTGCTGCTACTGTTACTGCACCTGAAGTTGGGCCGGTGATTGAAGTTACTCCAGTGGAAAATCCGCCAGTGATTGATTTGGCTTTTGATGAGCCTGAAGAGGGCCATGAAGTTACCGCTGAGCGTGCTGAAGTGCCTGTTACTCGGTCGAAAAAGAGACAAGCTGAAAGTATTCCAGTTGCCGAGGAGCGGAGAAAAAAGAAGCACGATGGCGGTGATCGCGAGAAAAAGAAGGAACCTATCATTGATCGATCTTTCTTGCCGATGGATGAGGAGAGGTTTCTGAACTTCAGGCAGCCTCGGGAATCAGTCGAGAAGTGGTTCTCGACTTTTGAATCGGTTGAGTTTCCTGAGATCTCGAGTACAGTCGAACTGCCTGCCCATGTTATAGATGCCGCTCGGGTCCCTATGATGGTATGGGATCCGAGGTCCGAGATCGGCGTGTCCTCATTGGCGAGCGCATACAAGTTCAAATACGCTAAAGCTTGCCTGGGTCGTGCGCTTGTTAGCTTGATAATGGCCGAGGACGATTTCCGACTCAATGCGGCCCAAGTCGAAGAAAAGAAACATTCGCTTGAGCTCAGAGATGGAGCCCTTGCATCTCTGAAGGAAGTTGCTGCAGCTAAGGAGAAAGAGCTGCAAGTTAAGATCGATGAGCAGACCGAACAGCTGACAATTGCTCAAGGAGAAATTGAAGCTTTAAGGGCTGATAAAGCTTCTCTGGATAATGATGTTTTGAAGCTGACAAGTCAGGTCATCACTTCCGAACAGCGTGTGAAGATGCTCGAAGAGCAACTGTCTCGGTGCGAATTCCTTCTCCGCAAAGAACAAGATGCCCATGAAGTAACTCGGAGAAGTCGGTCTGAGGTTGAGGAGCTGCTGAAGAAAGACCGAGATGCTCATCTAGCTAAACTCGGCAAACTCCAAGAGGAAAAGATCAAACTTGCCGAGGAAAAGTATAACGACGGTCTCCGAGCAGGGAGAATTCTTGAGGCAGAGGCCAACCGACTCAAGGAAAAGGCGGAGTCCGACTCCGAAGACGAGGACCGCGAATTTGAGATGAACACTTGTCTCAACCTACGCTGGATGGTTGAGCGTTTCGATGACGGTTTGTATGGGATCGAGGAAATTCGTCAATTCCTTCTGCACAAAATTCAGAGCCACAACTTCAATCCCTCCATCGCGTCAACCCACATTGAGGCCGACGAAGACGAGAAGAATTTCTGTGAGGGCCTTCTTGCTTCTATTAAGGCTGAAGCCGGTCTTGAAATTTCTGAGTCGGGTCAAAAAAGGGAGGCTCGTCTTCGCCGCGCTTTTGTTAACATGGTACTGGAGGGGGAGAAGGAGAAGAAGTCGGAACTGGCTAACGTCTATGTGAAAACCTTGTCCGAAGTCAGCTTACAGGAAGAGTTAGAGAAAATGACTCCTGAGCAGCTTCGGAAGTCGGTTGTGGCCTTTCTCGAGAGAAAAGTTGCGGAGCTGTCGCAGAGAGGTGATCAGTTTGAAGCGACGAAGTCATCTGAAGTCGGGGGAGAAGATGCAGTTTTAGACAAACATATCCCCGTGACCCTTTCTGAGCTCGAGCAGGCTGCTAAGGCTGAAGAGGACCGAGTCTTCGACATCATTAGCCGCATGATGTATGAACAGATTATTAAGAACGATGCGGAAGAAGCAGCCAAGAAGGAAGATGGTGCTGAAGAGGCGGCCAAAGAGAATGCTAAAGTGGAGGATGATGTCGAAGTGACTAAGGCGGCTGATGAAGATGAAGATAATGCCGTCACAGCCAAGATAGTTGATGAACCAGCGACATCTGCTTAGTTTGAAATTTGCTTTTGTAGTTTTTTTTTTTTTGTTTTTGAAATTGTGTTCTCGGCATGTCGAGACACGATCCTTTTATTGTAATGGATTTTATTATTAAGTATGAATGAAAATTTCATTTTAAGTTTTTCCATTCATATATCCAGCATGGCTTTTTACTTTAGCTGAATATTTTCAAGTGTTAAGAAGTCGGCCAAACTTTAAATTTTTAAGCGGACACCATCTTTTGAGATGGAAACTCGGATATTATCTTATTTCAAACCAATCTTCAGGATTTGAATTTTAAGACAATCCGATATTAATTTTACTAAGTCCATAACCTTCCCAAGTCACTGTACTTTGGTATTCGAAGGTTATTAGTTTGGTCGAAAAGATATAACTTACCGAGTTAATAAGGCTCGGTTTAAATTTGAAATATCTTATAAGAATTTTAAGCATTAGTCTTGTCCAAGTTATAAGCTTGGCTATATAAAGACTAACAGTATACCGAGTTAAAATATCTCGGTTCTTTTGAAGAGATAATGCATTAGTCTTGTCCAAGTTATAACCTTGGCTAAATAAAGACTAATGATATGCCAAGTTAAAGTATCTCGGCTCTTTTTAAGAGACTCTTTAGCACACAAATTCATTATATACATCAAAATGTGTACAGAGTCATTGTTACATCAAGAACTTTCACTGGAAATATTTCTTCAGATAAACAGCATTCCAAGGATATGGCAGAGTTAGTCCATCTGGCTTTTCAAGTCGGTAAGTACCTTTTGGAAGTACTTGATTAATCTTGAATGGTCCTTCCCATTTTGGTTTTAAAGGCCCCGGATCTGGTCCCATAATTCTCTTGAGTACCAAGTCACCGACTTGAAATGATCGTGGCTTCATCTTCGAGTTGATATATTTTTCACTTTTCTGTTTGTATGCGGCATTTTTAAGTTCTGCCATGAGACGAGTTTCATCCAGAAGATCCAGATTGGCTTTCAGATTTTCCGAGTTGGTTTCTTCTTGAAATGTCGTTATCCGATAAGTCGGAGACCCGAGTTCAACAGGGATTACTGCTTCTGACCCATAAGTTAGAGAAAATGGTGTTTCCCCCGTTGCGTTGCTTGCTGTTGTCCTATAGGCCCACAGTACATGTGGTAATTCTTCAGGCCATGATCCTTTTGCTGCATCAAGTCGAACTTTCAAGCCATTTTTGATGATCTTATTGATGGCTTCGACTTGCCCATTAGATTGAGGATGGTATGGCGAAGAAAAGAAGTGTTTAATCCGATATTCTTCACAAAGAGCTTCGAGTTGTTTTCCTTCGAACTGTCGACCGTTGTCAGTTATTATTGAACTCGGTATACCGAACCGGCATATGATCGATTTCCAAACAAAGTCCACTACTTTCTGTTCGGTTATCGTAGTTAATGGTTCAGCTTCGGCCCACTTGGTAAAATAATCGACTGCTACTATAGCAAATCGAACACCTCCTTTTGCAGTTGGCAGTGGACCGATTATATCGATTCCCCATCTGGCAAACGGCCATGGACTATAGATCGATTTTAAAGATTCTGGGCTCTGATTTATGTTTGGGGAGAATATTTGACACTTCACACATTTTCGTACCCAATTCATTGCATCTGCTTTCAAAGTCGGCCAATAATATCCTTGTCGAAGTATTTTGTATGCTAATGTTCGTGCTCCATGATGATTCCCACAAATTCCTTCATGGACTTCTTCAAGGACATATCGTGACTCTGGCTCAGTTAAACATTTCAGCAAGGGAAGAGAGTATCCTCGTTTATAAAGAATTCCATTATCCAGTGTAAACCGAGCAGCTCGTATGCGAAGTGTTTGAGCCTCTTTTGGATTTTGAGGTAAAGCTCCTGTTTCCAAGTATGTTATAATCGGTGTCATCCAAGTCGGTGATTTCTGTAACTCGGTATGTAAGACTTCAGGCACAGAAATAGAAGGTATCTCTTGATGACCGACTTGAACATACTCGACATCCTCCAATCCGGTACTTGATGCGAGTTTAGACAGAGCATCAGCTGGAACATTTTGTGAACGAGGAATATGTTCCAACTGAATATCAAATCGAGACATCTTCTGTTTTACGAGCGTCAAATATGGAAGTAGCCGAGGTTCTTTAACTTCAAAATCTCCACGGACTTGATTTACTAGCAATTGTGAATCGGAGAATACCTTTAGCTTCTTTACATTCATGGAGTTTGCAAGATTTAATCCAGATAGGAAGGCTTCATATTCGGCTTCGTTATTTGTTGCTGGAAAGAGGAACTTGACAGAATGACAAAACATCTTGTTTTGAGGGTCAATAAGAATGATTCCTCCTCCAGCTCGATGTTGAGTTAAGGAGCCATCAACATACAACGTCCATGATTGATCTTCATTGATTGTCTCGATTGCAGGAGTAAATTCGGCAATAAAGTCGGATAAAGCTTGAGCTTTTATTGCAGTTCTCGGTTTGTAATGAATATCATATTGACCGAGTTCTACGGCCCATTTGATTAGTCTTCCCGACGTATCAGGTCGGTGTAAAATCGACTTCAAGGGATAAGAAGTGAGTACCGTTATTGAATGTTCTTGGAAATAAGGACGTAACTTTCGAGCAGCGATAACAAGGGCATATGCCAACTTCTCCATCGCCGGGTATCGTAATTCAGCTTCATGTAAGGCCTTACTGATATAGTAGATTGGATATTGTTGACGTCCTTCTTCACGAATAAGAACAGCACTGATTGCAGAGTTACTTACCCCCAAATATAGATATAGCATTTCTTCGGGAATCGGTTTCTGTAAAGTCGGGATTTGAAGGAGTGTTTCTTTTATTTTATCCAGAGCTAGTTGACATTCTTCTGTCCATTCGAAGCATTTTCCCTTCTTTATAGACTCGAAGAAGGGTTTGCATCGATCTGTTGATTTGGATAGAAACCGATTTAAGGCAGCAAGTCGGCCGGTAAGGGCTTGAACTCCTTTTACCGATGTGGGAGGCGAGAGATCCATGATTGCCTTTATTTTCACTAGATTGGCTTCAATACCCCGTTGAGTGACAATATATCCCAAAAATTTTCCAGAACCGACTCCGAAAGTACATTTCTTTGGGTTAAGCACCATTGAATATTCTCTCAAGATGTTGAACATTTCCTGTAAGTGATCAATGTGATCGGCCGCGTGAACCGACTTGACCAGCATGTCATCCACGTAAACTTCCATGGTATGTCCGATGAGTTTGGCGAACATTTTATTAACCAGCCTTTGATACGTGGCCCCAGCGTTTTTAAGACCGAACGGCATCATAGTATAGCAATATAATCCTCGGGCCGAATAAAAAGAAGTATGTTCTGCTTCTTCAGGATCCATAGGAATCTGGTTGTAACCCGAGTAAGCGTCCATGAAGCTCATTAATTCATGTCCTGCTGTGGCATCCACCATGTAGTCAATATGTGGTAAAGGATAACTGTCTTTGGGACAGGCTTTATTTAAGTCGGTAAAATCAATGCAAAGTCGCCATGCACCAGAACTCTTTTTCACCAGAACAGGATTTGATACCCAAGTTGGGTATTTGGTTTCTTGAATGAACTTGTTGTCAACCAGTTTTCGAACTTCTTCTTCGAGAGCTTTCTGTCGATCAGGGCCGAGTTTGCGTCGTTTTTGAACCACCGGTTTAATTGTCGGGTCCAAATTGAGTCGATGAGAAGCGACCTTTGGATTAATTCCCTTCATGTCTTCGTGTCTCCAGGCAAATACGTCGGAATTAGTTTTGAGGAATTGAATGAGCCGAGTTCGTATTGGTTCTTGAAGATTGGCCCCAATTTGCACCGACTTGTGACAGACTGGATCATCGATGAATATTATCTCGACCTCTTCCGATGGTTCAGCTCGTTCAAGTTTACTTTTCTCCTTAAATTGAACTCGCGGATCAAGTGCATCTTCTTCTCTAATTGGCTCTTTTCCCGGACGTCTCCCACGATCGCAAATCAAATCGTTGTTTAATTTCACAGGATTAAGTTCCATCTCGGCATTGCATGATTCCGAGTTGATGAGTGTTGAAGAATTTTCTTGACTTTCTTCGATTTCTTCCATCATGTGTACGGGCATACAGGGCTCATGCCAGGGTTTAACCCATACCATTCCGCGAGCTTCGTATTGGTCTCCATAATGAGTTCCTTCTCCATTATTAGTAGGAAATTTCAGAGCATAATGAAATATTGATACGGCGGCACGAAGCTTGTATAAAGCAGTCCGTCCAATGATGGCATTATATTGATTTTTAAGATCCATCACCTTGAATGTCTCCATAATAACTTTAGAAGTTTGTCCAGGGATTCCAAACCGAATTGGCATAGTGATTTCGCCAAGGGTTGTCGTTATGGTTCCATTAAAGCCTTGTACTTGATCCTTACAGGGTTTTAGCTCGGCTGGATCGATTCCCATTTGTTCAAATGTACGTAACATCATGATACTTGAATATGCTCCGGTGTCCACCAACATACGGTGTATTGGTATTCCACAAATAGGCGCCGTGATTATTAAAGGATCAGCATGAGGGTGAGCAAAATAACTTGCATCATTAACATTGAATGTGATCGGGCAATTGTTCCGAGCATTAATTTTATCTCGGAGGTCGGTAGTTAAAACTGTTTTTCCCGAATTAAAAGCTTTTCGAGCATATGCTTTTATTTGCCTTCGTGATTCCAACGTTGCATTACTGCTATTGTTGACCCGAGGTACATGGTGTGAGTTGTCTGGATTATAGTATCCTCCTCGGTACATCATTTCAGTTGAATCTTCTCTTTGATTCGCCATGTATATTTCTTTCTCATTTGATCTCACTCGTTTTGGATTAATTGGACGTTCTTCATCGTCTTCATCGTCTGGTAAATCAGGCATTCTTCCTTTCCGTTTGTAATCAACACTCTTGGCAAATTTTTGGATTTGAGGGTGTCCAATAAGTCGCAACAGGGCAGAAAGTAAACCAAGACATTCATCAGTATTATGGCCTGCCGACTTATGATATGAACAATATCTCGTTTTATCAAGCTTTTCTTCAGGTGTTCTGACAGGTCGTGGATCGGGAAGAATTCCTTTCCCCTTTAATTCTTCAAATATTGTTGCTGCTCCTGCCGAGAATACCGTCTGGTAACTTGATTTAACTTCGTTAAGATATTTCGTTCTGGCTTCTTGTACTTCGGGGATTTTTGGATTTCCAAATCGAGACTTATTTGGCTTGAAAAATTTATTTCTCTTCTTTTTTGATTCTTGACCGACGTCCGACTTCAACGAGGAAAAGTCGATATTAGGAACCGACATTGATTCTTCGGCCAGTATATGCTGTTGAGCCCGAGCTAGGAAGTCTTGAAATGAAGTCGGTTTATTTTGACATATACTCCATCGGAACAACGAGTTTGGCTTCAATCCGGCTATGGCTGTGACCAATAGCGTTTCGGGATGGCATTGCTCCATATTTTGTATGCGTTCGTTGAACCGAGTAATGTAATCTTTTACGCTTTCATCATCTTTTTGTACGATATTTGCGATTGACTCTTTGGGAATTAAAGATACTCGGGCCCAGATAAAATGAGAGCGAAAAGCCGTTCTCAACTGCTGCCATGTGGAGATTGAATACCGAGATAGAGAATGATACCATTTTTGAGCTCGTGGTCCCAAGGTTAAAGAAAACATCCGACATCTGAGTGCTTCATTCGCTCCATGAAGGTCCATCCAAGATGTGTATTGACCAAGATGAGCATCAGGATCGGAAGTTCCATCGTATAAGCCGATTTGCGGAACTTTCACTTTAGTTGGGATAGGCTCTCTAGTCAAATGAGGAGCTAGAGGAGTTCCAACTTCTTGATACGTCTCTTCTATCACTGGAGTTCGTCGTGGTGGTCCTCCATGTTCGTCTTGACAAGTCTCCAGCTCAGCAATTCTTTTTCTTAACATTTCTAATTCTTCTGATTCGCGTCTTTGGCGATTTCTTTCAATCAAACGACGTAATTCATTTTGCCCACGACGAGTATGGGTTTGTTCGAGAGTGTGTCGTAAATCAGAAGGTTGATCATGTCGTGATAGTTCGGGTAACGATGGAGTAGGCTGTCGTGGTCGATGTCCAGAATGGCTTTCTGCAGTTGCTTCTGATCGCGCTGGTTCTGGAACTCGAGTTTGTACTGGAACTACTCCACGATTTTGAGTTGTTGCATCATGTTGTGATTCATGTGTGCGTGGATGGGAAGTTGCATGTGATGTTGCAGGATTAGTATTTCTTCGTGGAACTGGGATTGAGCGATTTTGAGGATTATCCGCCGCGGCTGGTTCTATCCTTGTTCGTGCCATAAAATCAGTTAAGTTTTTCAAGAACTCTGGATCTTGAAATAAAGCTGAATAATCAATTGATGTAGATGGCACGGCAGAAGTTCCGGTTGTATGCGTTGGATGACGATTGATCCCAGGGTCAGGATTTCGTTCATTTCGTCCAGAATTCGACATCTTTTTTGTGTTGCTTACAAGATAAACAATTGACAAGGGAGAAAAGGGCTAAAGCGGCCCTTCTTCTAGCGCCAAACTGTTGCTGTCTTGAATTAGCAACTTAAAATTAAACACAGTTGATGTTCAGAAAATGAAGATAAAAGTTTAATTGGATTTTATTGGTTATCTTCATAAGAGTACAGAAGTCGGTTTTAAGCTGAAAACCGAGATTGTCTTTAGTTCGTGTACAATGTGTTTGAAGAAGATATCCCCCCCCCGTACTATCATAAATTTTGCTATTTATAGTACAGTGGCTTTTGTCTCCTTCCTCGAAATGGATAGAGATGCATTTAATATTGAGCTGCTTCGTTTTGAGGCGGCGGGAAACATCAATGATTGCCTTTTTGTTTCGTTGGTCCAATCAGATGCTTCTAATGATTACTTTTTGTTTGGAATGCTCAATCTTTATGGTAGTCGGTTGACTTGAAGTCGGTTTACTTTTGAAATCGGTTTACTCACGCTGATTTCAGATGCCGGTTTTGATCCTTTTGAAGGTTTTGTCGGAAGAGATCTTTCGGAACTCGGCAATTCTAATGAAGTCGGTAATTTGCTCTAATTTATTCCGACTTGCAATACTTTAATTCTGATTACTGAATTTGATATCAACATACCTAGAAAAAAAATTGTAGGAAAAAAAATTGTAAGCATCTCTAGGCATTTTTTTTTTTTTGAACCAACACCCCAGTAGGGTGGGGGGTTAAGGCCGAACCCCCAACATGTATATAAAATGCCCTAAATGGGCCGAAAAGTCACAAGGCTACAAGTCCAATGTCTGATATACATCCAGTCAAACGAAAAACCAAAAAGAAAACAAAGGAAAGAAAAATACAGAGAAAAGCTGACAACTGCAGCTAGAAATATGAAAATAACAGTTCATGTTCCGGGGGGAGGGGGGGTCCCGGCTAGAAAGTCAGCATCACAGTGTGGCGGGTGCGCCAAAATGTAGGTCCGGCTACACAAATCTGAATGAAGGGTATCCCATCTGGTCCATCTATATGAGGGTGCGGAGGCGGATAGGAATATCGTCAGGGTAAATAATGCGTCTGTGGAGGATGGAGGACCCGATGCCAGCGAGGAAGTCAGCTGGCCGGTTTCCCTCGCGGAAGATGTGCGAGATCCAGGAGCGAATCAACTGGAGAGTGACTCTGATGCGCATGAGAGGATGCTCGATCTGCCACGTGCCCTGGTGTCCAGATGACAGAAGAGTGATGACAGCGGCCGCGTCCAACTTTATCTAAATGTGAGAGGAGATCGAGGCGGCAATCTGCAGACCAATCTGGAGCGCCTGAACCTCTGCGTCATAGCTCGAGGAGGCCCGAAGAGGGGCATGAAACGCTACAACAAGGGCGCCGCTATGATCCCTAATCAGGCCCCCACCTCCTGCAGCTCCAGTAAGTCGATCAAAGGCTCCATCAGTGTTTAGCTTAACCCAAGGCGACTCGGATTTCAGCCAAACAACAGCTCTGGGACGTGGATGCTGGACAGGCACCAGCGGAGGTGGTGTAAGGCGGTGAGGTGGCGTGCAACCTGTCCAGTCTCTCTGGGTGAGTCTGCCCAAAGCGGTGATGAGCGAGAGATGTCGGCCAACCTGCAAAATAGTATGGGAAGACAAAAAAGGGTTATCCCTATGCTTCGCGTTTTTCCTTTCTGTCCAGGTGGCCCAAAGGATCAGACAAGGAATAAGGAAGCTCACGTGTCTAATGTGTGTGCGGTGTCTGAAAAAACTCAGAAGCTCAAAGAATGTATCTGTGGAGGGTAGGGGGATATGAGTGTAACTGGTATAATGCTCCCACACTCTCCTCACAGTCTCGCTCTCTAAAAACAAGTGGGTAAAGGTCTCTGTCTGAAAATCGCCAGACTCGGCACAACAGTAGCAACGCGAGGGGAAGGAGAACCCCCTCGTCTGCATCACATTGTCAATCGGTAGGCGGCGCAAAAGGAGGCGCCAAAGGAAAACATATATGGTAGGGGTAAGTAGGTCGGTCCAGATGGCCCCAAAGAGAAGGTTAGGTCAGTCACCCTACCGTACTTCCCCCCAAGCCGAGGTCGTAGAGAATGCACCCGAAGATGTAAGCCTCCACCTCATACCGTCCAAACCATCCTCCGAGATGGGAATCTGCTGGATCTCATCTATCACCTGATCACTAAGGCCCGCTCCAGTACCTAGAATCCTCTCTAGCCTATCCCTATCCCATCTTCCCTCTGTCCACAGGTCCTTCACCTGTAAAAAGGGAAGATGGGTGACCTGTCTAGTGCTCGAAAGGGGACCCTCACCAAACCACCACTCATCCTAAAAGCTAACCTCCCCATCCCCCAGAGACCAAAAATTGTGCTCCTGAGCACGTCTACCCACCATGGTGAGCCGCCTCCACTGCCTGCTATCGCGGGCGGTAGCCGTCACCCTACAGGGATGGGTAGCTCCTCCAGGACAGTACTTCCGGCGAAGATACTGAGCCCAAAGTGACTTACCCTCCATAATCGCCACCACATTTTGTAAGAAAATGCAGTGACGACATCCGAGAAACGCCGAATCCTGAGACCCCCTCAGATAAGTTGCGGCAAACAGAGTCCCACTTCACCCAGTGGATCTGTCTCCCTCTCCGAGAGCCCTCCCCATGCCCCCAAAAGTAACGGGTTAGAATCTGATCTAGCTCGTGGATAGTAGACTGGTGGGGATCAAGGACCGTAAGGAGGTGAAGCGACAGGGTGCTGAGGGTGCTCTTGATCAGAGCATCTCTAGGCATTTACCTACAAATATATTTGTTGGACAATACCTAGAGAAAATTTGTAGGGAAATCGTTATAACATAAATGTTGGAAATTTATAGTCAATCTCTAAGCATTTACCTACAAAATACATTTCTAGGTAAGTACCTAGAGAAAAATTTGTAGGGAAAAAAAAATTGCAGGCAATCTCTAAGAATTTACCTACAAAATATATTTGTAGGTAAATACCTAAAAAAAAAAATTGTTGAGAAATCTTTATAACATAATTGTTTAAAATTTTAATTGATCTCTAGCATTTCGCTAGAATACATTTGTAGGTAAATACTTAGAGGAAAAAAAATTGTAGGCAATGTCTAAAAATTGACCTACAAAATATATGTGTAAATAAATACCTAAAGAAACATTTGTTGGGATATACTTGAAATGTAAATGTTGGAAATTTGTAGCTATCTCTAGGCATTTCTCTACAAAATACGTTTGCAAGTAAATACTTAGAGAAAAATTTGTGGGGAAAAAATTTGTAGACAATCTCTAGTCATTTATCTAAAAAAAATATGCAGGTAAATAACTAGAGAAATATTTGTAAAAAAATGTTCTTGTACATAAATGTAGGAAATTGTAGGTAATCTCTAGGTATTTATATACAAAATGCATTTGTAGGTAAAATACCTAGAAAAAAATTTGTAAGGAAAATATATTGTAAGTAATCTCTAGTCATTTACCTACAAATTAAATGTGTAGGTAAATGCATAGAAAAGAATTATAGGTAAGTCTTATTTATTGGGAAATTGTAGGCAATCTCTAGGCGTTTATTAACAAACTATATACTAGTTGGTGTATAGCTACAAATTGCGTACGAATATTTGTCTAGTGTTCTTTTTTTGTTGGAGATTTGTTGGTGATTTGTAGTAGTATTTTTTTGTCCAAAATTACAAATTTTTGTAGGTACTCTATAGGTAATATGTTGCTATTTACCAATAAAATGGTTCTGTTGGTAACATTTTTAGTTATTTGATATTTTCTTGTAGTGTTAAAATATTAATATTTTACAACGAAAGTTTGTACATTGGTATGAGCCAAAAATAGTTAATGGTTGAAAATAAGAAATTATTTATTGGTATGTCCCAAATTCATTAATTATTTATAAAATTTGTGCAGAACAATTCTCTACCATTCAATAAATACGCTTTTCTTACGACCCACAACTCTTTCGCCATTGACAACGGGAAACTGAAGCTCACTTTAACCAATCAAGAAGACACAATCTCTCAACAACTCAACGTACGTTATTTGCATCTCATTTCATTGCTTTTTTCCATCTAAAAACACTATATATAATTCACGTTTCTGTTAACCGATTATGATCTTTATTCCCTAACAGAATGGCGTCCGTGGCTTAATGCTTGATACATATGTTTTCGAAGGAGAGGTATGGTTGTGCCATTCCTTTGGAGGCAAATGCCATTACAACACCAAATTCGTAAGTAGTTATTTGTATTTCATTATGTTTTCAGGTGTAAAATTCATTTTTGTACACTCGACAACTTTTGTACGCAAAATTACATCAATATGACAGTTTATATGTTACGAGCTATATATTGGTGTACATTTTGTGGACATATGAAATGTTATCGTATTTCTAAGTCTCAAAATTTGTTTTACTTCATTGACTACAGATGAAATAAGCATATGATTTAGAGTCATGAGTTTGCTTTTGCTATTTCTAAGTCTCAAAATTTGTTTTAATTCATTGACTACATGATGAAATGAGCATATGATTGAGTCATGACTTTGCTTTTGAAGTTTGTACAAACACGCGCGCGCGCGCACACGCACACACACACATATATATATATATATATATGTATATTCTTATTTCTTTCAATATCACTCATTCATGTAATTAAATCTTAAAGTGTTGCCATCTAAATTTTACAGGAACCCGCTATCGACACATTTAGGGAAATCGAAGCCTTCTTGTCCCAAAACCCGTCTGAAATCGTGACGTTGATTTTGGAAGACTACGTTGAAACACCAAACGGATTGACCAATGTTTTTAACGAATCGGGCTTAATGAAGTACTGGTTCCCTTTGTCGAGAATGCCTAAAGGCGGCCAAGATTGGCCTTTGGTTAGCGACATGGTCGCGCAAAATCAAAGGCTGCTCGTTTTTACTTCCGAAGAGTCTAAGGAAACTAGTGAAGGGATTGCTTATCAGTGGAATTACATGGTTGAAAATCAATGTAGGTCATATATAATATGCCTTATTAAAATGTCATTGTTGTTTTTAAATATTTTGACAATTAAACTATATACTATACTAATTAATGATCTATCTATGATTTTTCTTTCTTTTTTTTTTTCTTTTTTTGTTTTGATTAGATGGAGATGATGGAATGGAAGCTGGAAAGTGCTCCAATAGGAAAGAGTCAAATGTGTTAAACGATATGAGTAGATCTTTGGTGCTCGTAAATTATTTCCCGAAAATTCCGATTAAGCTTGTGGCGTGTGTTCAGCACTCCGACAACTTGGACGATATGCTCAGGACATGTTCTGTAGCGGCCGGAAACCGGTGGGCTAATTTCTTGGCCGTAGACTTTTATAAGGTCCTAATTCTTGATAATTTGATTTTTTATTTTTTTTTTCTTTTTTTNATTTGTTAAATTTAAATCTGAATTCCTCTTATTCGGACATGTTTCATTTTTCCTCCTTTTTTTCTTTTAGATGTTTTGGAAATGTCACATTAGATACAGAACGGATAAGACTGCAATTGAATATGTATACATTGGAAAAAAAAAATAATGAAAAAAAAAGACTTAGAATAAAAATTAACTAGTGTATAACCCGTGCTATGCACGGGTAAATAATACTAATAGTCTCAACCTTCAGCGAGTAGGTTCCCCGCCTTCGGTTCTAGGAGTTTGGTTAGAGCATGATATTATTTGAGTGTCGTATCCCCGTCGAGTCCTAATATAGGCTTATGGCCTCTTTCATTGTACCGAAAAAAATAATAATAATACTAATATTAATTATAAACTAAATATTAGGATAAGCAATATTAACTATAAATATAAATTAAAGATGTGGGGTTACATGTAATAAAATTTACTTTATATAGTCTATTGTAACAATATAAAATTATCTTAAATAAAGAACATAAAAAAGTTTATGTCTAAAATATTAAAATTGAGAGAAGATTTACATATTATATATAAAATAAATATTGAGATGATACAGAAAATTATTTCGTCATCAATTTGAGTATAAAATAAACGGAGGCTTAATAACTCCATGCTTTATGCATATGCTTCATTTATCAATTTTATATAACAATTTTAAAATCTCATTATCAAAATTTGTAATCAAATGTATAAAATAAACGAAGACTTAACAATTCTACGCTGCATATATTTCATTTATCAATTTTATGTGATGATTTTAAAATCTCGTTGTTATTAAGATTTTTATTCAAACACGTATCAACAAAGTACACATCTTTGAGATTTATGATGAAATACAAATAAATAATTTCTTTATAAAAGAAATCCGTATTTATTTGTTTTTGAAAATCAATGCAAACTCACAGAGAGTTTTTGTTCTTAATAAACTTCTACAATTCTAATTAAATCATATTATTCCAATTTGAATTTCATGATGGTTTTAAAATCTGTACACGTGGTCATAATCTATATCAAGTAAACAATTTCTATAATTTTAGAAATCAGTACTTATGTGTTTTTGAAAAACAATGCAAATTGCTTGATAGTTTTTTTCTAAGAAACTCTTACATTCTAATTAAATTATATTATTCAATTCAATTTGAGTACGAATTTAAAGTTTCAATTTGACAATGAATTTAAAAATATGTACACTTGTTGATAGTCTTTCAAGTAAACATAGTCCCAATTTTTTTTTTCCCGTTATTAAGTTTTTTATTCCAACAAATGATGTGGTGAAGATTTATTAATTGAGTACCTATGATGTATGGATTAATATCCAATGTTGTAGCATACACTTTTTTTAATTGCATAAATATAATTTTGTTTTTTTTTTCTTTACATGGACGGTATAATTAGTGCAAGTTAATTAAATGAAATTAATTTTTTAATAAAATTCATTTTAAGTTTTTTATTTTTTTTTACTAAAATGAATGATGCAAACTCGTACCATTTTAAATTCTCCACAATTTGAATTACTCCTTAACTTTTGAATACTGCTAAATTTCATATCTATCATTATTTATGCGGGCAATTTTGTAGGAAAGTTATTAGAAAATTGTTAACATTTGAATTTGAATTAAAGATTTGCATGAAAATTATTAGGAAATTGTTAACAATTGAATTTGAATTAAAGATATTTTTTATTTATTTTTTTTCTATTTTTCCTATAAGTTCGTTAAAGCAACCATATTTTATTTAAACTTCTATCCCTTCCTTATTTAGAAATTTTGAAATTTGTTTTGCTTGCTATATTTAGTAAATAGTAATTTTTTTTTATATAAGTATAGATGATATTAATAAGTTAAAGTGGTTTGCTATAGAAAGGGTCATACTTAACTGTTATGATAGGAAAAAAAGTAAAATAATTAGTAGTGATAAATATGTAAATGAATGAACATTATTTTTCTATAAATAAATACTTTAGTAATGATTGATTCTTAATTTCAAAATTATGTTGCAAAATAAAAATTGAGATAGAATAAAAGTGAGTGAATAGATATTTATTTTTTTTTAGGTGGATAACTGAAAAAATATTTTCACGGACAGTTGGGCTATGTCTGGCAATTTGAAATTGGGCCTTTATCAGATTGTCGTTTAGACGACTGGACTAACTATATATGAGCTCAAACAAAATATAATTCCTCTTGATATACCTTTCAATTTTCAAACTATATTACTCTGTTTCAATTTATGCTATTTTCTGATTTTATTTCATGCAGTCAGGTTCAGGCTGTACCTCTCAATGATGATCATCCTTTTGAAGGCCGAAGGAACAAAAAAAGACTCAAATTCTCTTTCATTTCATGAATTAATGTAACTAATGACTGAAAAAATTATGGTCAAATAAAATGTTTACATTATTGGTGGATTTTTTTTTCTTAAAGAAAAAAGGAAACCTCTTTAAGCTGCTATTAGCTCTGAAACGTTGTATTAACACACGAGTGTGGATGTATATACACATGATTTGATCGTTAATACCCCAATATGAGTTGTCTACATCGATAGGGTTGACCTTCCTCTTAATACTATTCACCAATACTTGCCTATAATATAATTCACTTTGTGTGCAAACGACTTCGACCAGCTTTTGCGACATTGGATCCGCACTCCACCGGTTCGATAGACCTACAAAACAGCATCGGAGTGTTCCTTTCGTAGAGACTCCAAAGATCGAGTCAGTATACAGTTGAGGAAGAAGATGAATAGTAATTTTATAGCTTGTAAGTATATAAGAGTGTGTAGAGTGTGAATGGTCATTACCTCACCCCTATATATAGGAGTTTTAAGTTGTTGTCCAAGACTGACCGGATGACTGCTCGAGTGCTCGAATTACTCTTCTGTACTGCCCGGGTGACCGAAGTGCCCAATTTTGTTAGACCACGTGGTTAAAAACACGTGTAGATATTATCCTAAGTGTATTCCTTCTCATCCATTATATGGTGTGTTTACATTAGTATGATTTATTAGACGGTCTAATCATACTACTGGCTCAACTTCCTCTCCGACTAGATTGTCTCGACTTTCCGCGTACTAGCTCTATCTCTTAGGTTGCTAATATAGCCATATTAAGTTATATTGGTCCAAGTACTAATTACTCGACCGGGATGGTAAGTCAAGCCGCCTCCGTGTCAAATGGATAGCTCTGAAGTCGACATCCTTAAGTCGACCCCCAAATAGTCGACTTCTCTTTATATATTAGTTGTGCAGGAAGGAGCTGGTTTCACTCAGTCGACAGCTTTGTAGTCGACTTCCCAAAGTCGACCTCTATCAAGAAGACGAGAATTATTCGAAGAATTGTATAAGCCTCCTGATGTATCATTTATACGCAAACCCTCAAGTCGACCTCTTACTACTCGAGGTCGACTCATTGCTACTCGAGTGGTGACGACTTGAGACACTTGCAAAGTCTCCTGACAAGTCCCCTAAATGAAGGTGAATCTTTATTGGATAAGAAGGAATCTTGAGCTGACTAAGAGGTGGATGGAATACAAACCGACCAGGGCATTTTGGGTACTTTAAGAAGGTATTCTCTTCTATATAAAGGAGCTGAGGTAACTCTAAACCCTAACTTCTACTCATCCTATACACTTCCCCTTCTCCTTTCTGCTGTTGTTGCTTTCTCAGAGCAGATCTCTCTTATCTCTTTCTCATACTGACTTGAGCGTCGGAGGCTCTACGCCGGAAACACTTCCGGCGTTGAGTTCTTGCAGGTGTTTACGGCGGTCTAGAGGCAATTCGGAGGCGGTTCGAACAGATCGGAGCTCACAACCATCGGTTCACTTCAGATCTGGATGTAGACCCATCAGTCGCGACATCGACCTACCCATCTCAGGTCGAGTTTCTATCATGTTAACCAAAAAAAACCTAGTTCGATCTGCTGGTGAGTTCTCTTGTCTTGTGAGGTCATCATCAACCTGGTGATTCTTCGATCTCTTGTGTCCTCGCTATCTAATTGACTTGTAGGTCCTCCCGATCTAGTCGAATCGCTTTTTAGGTCATACTCGACCTGGTATGGTATCTTATATCATCTAGTCTTTCTACTCTGGTCGAGTTGCGATAACTTGATCCAACAGTAGTATCGATAGTTCTTGACCGTATTTGGTAAGCACACGACCTGTCGACACACGCTCTTCGATTATACCTAGCTATTGGATAGTCTATAACACGCTTTCTATATTTAATGCAGTAACAACTTTAGGATCTAGGAAAATAGGCTAGCTTAAATAGTAAATCCACACACTCGATCTACGTAATTTGGTTATGTTATTTCAAAAAAATTTCGACTGTCATTTGCTACTAACGAATCAAAATCAACAACAATTACGGATTGCATGTTTAATTCAAGCGTTAGACATGAAAAATTCTATCTAGGCTATCAATCTAAGTTGATCAAAATAAATTAACACGAGCAATTCCATATAAATATTAAAATAATCAATCACCATAATCAATTAAACATAGCCAAGTACGTAAATTCAACATCACCAACTATAAAAAAAAAACTATTGTAACATAATAAATACAAAATAAAAAAGAAGAATAAAATTATCCTTCTCGTGTGCGGGTGCGTTATCTCTTTGCGTTTGTCCGTGCAACGTTGTGATTTTTCTTTCCTCCCGTGCTCTCTGTTGTTGCGTCTTTCTTCTGCTGTTGATGCGTTTGGTTGCGCAATCCTCCAAATAAATCCTCCTCCAAATAACTCCTTAAGCCCATGTATTCATAAATTAACCATCCCATAAAGGGAAATTTTTATCCCTCCTACGCGTTTCAAAAGAAAGTACAACTCTACTACATATATGCAATTAATTGTGATTTTGCCTAAAAGATAATATTTATCTAAATTAATGCATAATGGCAGTTACCATTTAATTCTAACCATTCTCCACGTGCATTTAATTTGTCTGATTCAGTTACCATATCAATTCAACTTTGTCTCCTTATTTTGCCCATGATTTGCGCCCATTTGCTAAAAAGTGCTTTTTGAATTTTATTCTGAAGCATATATACTATACATATATTGATCATATACTGTACATATACCACAACATAGCACAACCACAATAGAGGCGCGATCGATCTTTTCTTTTTTTTTTAAGAAAAGTTACGCAAATATACAAAAAAAAAAAGTTGGTAGGTCAATTAAAATCAAGGTTGATTGGAGGTTGAATGGATATGGTTACATAATATATACTGAATATATACTAAAATAAACGCAACATATACCATCATATACGTGAACAGTAATGATGGTATATGTATTGTATATATTTTCCATAATTTTACTAAATATAAATCATGCATATACCAAAAATATACTGAATATAAACGATACATATAATAGGGTGGACGATACAAACACGATACAATATGAGGGGATGAAAAAATATATTGAAAATATACTGAATATAAACCATACAAAGGTAGAAAAAAATTCACACACACAAAACACCAAATCCAGATGAAATCATTGATCAAAACAGTAGAAAAAAAATATGAAATCCGTTTTTTAGGAGCTCGACTGCAATTTAAGTTTCAAGCAACTTTGACAGGTGGCCACTATGCAACACCTCCATCGTCATCCATCCAACCATCTCAAATTCGTCAATTAAAGTACGCCCGACCCGCTTAAACCCGACCCACATACTAATCCCCCAGTTTTCTGTACCTGATCTGAGCAACCATTATTGGATTGTTTGATTCGACGTTTCCTAATTTCCGGTGGAAGATTTGGGGATTCAAGCAATTTAAGTTTACATGGTAATTGATGGGAAGTTACATGTAAATAGGAATGGAAAGTTACCATGTAAATAGGAAATCCGTTTTTTTAGGCATATATACAAATAAATATAACAAATTTAGTTAATTTGTAAATAATTATATAAGTTGATGTAATTATGTAATATTTTTAGATTGTATAAGTGGAGGATGTAATTTCCTCAGTTTCGTTCCAGCCATTTCTTATTGATTGCTCAAACTTGGGCCTTAGTTACCATGATGGTGCATATAGGCCCAAATCAGGCGGGTATTGGGTGGTATTGAGCACCCCTACGTTGCGTTGGCTTAAAACATTCATTTTGTATCTCGCTGTCTCTTAAATTAGCACTCCAATAGTTTGAAAATAAACTATAAATATACCATGACACTTAAATTCATCTAGTAAATAAATAAGTAAAAAAAACATGTAAGTACGACAAATTAAATATATAAAAATACGTTAATAAATATATAAAATACACTCTTCGACCAATCAATATAGGTCAAACCAGTTTCTCATACGGACAAAAATCAATTACACCCTAAAGATTATTACATTCATTCTACTTCATTTTGATAATTGTTGGGGATTCGCGAGCTGTTATTGATAGTGGGATCAGATTTACACTTTTATTTGAGTAAAAAAAAAAAATATTGTATTGGAGAAAAAATGTAGTTATTTTTGTAATATAATTAAAGTGGTGTGATATAAATGTAAGAATATTTATCTGATTTAATCATATATTGGTGCAGCGGAATGATCGAGATTACATACCTCCAGCCATTGCTTGTGTATGTTTGAGTTATTTGAAGAACTTGTAGAAGACAACGATGAAGGCTTCGGCACGTTCACTTTTATTCGGTTAGGATCTTCTAGACTCTTTCACTTTTTCTTTAGATGGTGTAAGATTCAGTAGTTACACAGTGATGAGCCTAGGGACCTTTTAAAACCGATGGTACCCTTTGGCAGAAAGGTACCTATTGATATATGATACCTATTGGTTTATGGTACCTTTTGATAGAGAGGTACAATTTCTACTTATAAATATGAACAATATCTTGTTTATAAATGATACAAGATAATAGGTGATTAACAATATCTGTACTCTTTATAATATGAACATGTGGACCACATTAAATTATCTTGTTTATACATGATACAAGATAACTGAGAAAATAAAATACTAACAATAAATATTGATAACTAATTATGATAAACTAAAAATTATTAAGCAATGGTTGATATTATTAATAAATATATGGGTGAATTTGTAGTAAATTTTATTAGAAATGTATATTATTTTTTAATTTTCAATATAAAAATTATGTTGGCAATTCGAATGAGAAAAAAGGAGAGGACAATGTGATGAATAATTATTAGTTCCGTTGATAAATATAAAAAAAAAAAAAAGTGTTTAGATAGCATTCAATCCCATTAACTATCACTTGCTCGAGCTTTTATCAAGCCGAGACTATACGAGTCGATAAACGAGCTCGAACTCCGCTCGCTTATCAATATTTTTAGCCCAGCTCAAGCCGGGATATAAGAAAATTCTACAAAATTTCGCATGTTTGAGGCTTAACCAATTGTTCGGCTCGTTAACTATAAGGATTCTGAATGATAAATGAGAGCTTTATCGAGACCAACTCACAAACGGTGCCTTTGAGATAAATATTATGCTATCCTAAAAGTGAGCTATATGTATTTGAATTTGTGTCATTTCATAGTGTGCTAAAAAAGTCCGCGCATGGTGCAATGACTTTTAACTAGAAATATATGCACAATTTCAGGAGATTCGATCAAGACTTTTTATATTTTGTTATTGATTGAAATTATAGGTGGACATTTATTGAATTTGTATCATTCCACAGCAATAATTCGTGCTAAAAAAGTCCATTGTGCAATGACTTTAACTTGAAACATATGTAGAATTTAAGGTGAGTTATGGAGTAGAGGAATATGATGAAGCCTTTTTTGTATATCTTGTTATTTGATTGAAAACGGGCAAAACATTTGTTAAAGATGGTAGTTGACACAACGCGTAAGCAATT
>BKCP01007948.1:0-53089 GCA_008636005.1 Striga asiatica | reverse complement strand
TTTTTTTTTTTTTTTTTTTTTTTTTTTTTTTTTTTTTTTATCGTTAAAATTAAATTGTATAGATAAAAAACAAGGTACAAGACCGTTACACTGCATACAAAAGTAAAGTGAGCAGCCACAATCACGGCTCCTCACTCACTGATCATAAGTCTAGAAGGTGAACCACAAGTCGGTTGCTCATCTTGTCCCGAAATAAGTTGGAAAAAACAATTTTTGAATGGCGGGCCCTGTCGATTGTTTGCCCACAAATTTTGGGCCAAACAAAGTTCAAAGGCGTGACACGGCACGCCGCCCATCTCGGGCAAATTATCATAAGCGTCGTACGTCTCGAGCCCCTTCTCTTGCTGTGGCATGTTGCGATATCCCAGGAATAGCATAGCATACTCCAAGTGCGTTCTTTTCAAACTCTACGAGCGTATTTGGATATAATGCAAAGGTTGTGCGATACACGTGCGTTTGAATCTTTCGAGCTACGTGCTCAGGCTGCTGGGTTTCATGTTCAAAGATCTTCCTATTCCGTGCATTCCAAACAAAGTAGACCGTAGCCGCGAGCCCGGCCTTCTTTGTTTTGGTTTGCAAACTGGACCCTTGAGCTTTCTTCATGACCCATTTCAGCGCACTCTTTAGTGTGCTCATCTGCCGGCCCAAGCCTAACCACTGTCGGATGACGGACCACACCCTAGCATTGAATGGGCACAAGAAAAAGAGGTGATCCGCACTTTCTGATGCGTTGCCACACAAGGCACATGTTGGGCCAACTTCCATAAAGCCAAGTCGATCTTTGGTTCGAAGCCTTCCAAGCGTAGCGAGCCATAATATAAATGAAAGCTTCGGCGTGTTACAGGGGCCCCATACCACTCCACACCAAGACACGGGTGTACCTCGCGGTCTAAAAAGTTCGTATACACGAGCAGGCCCTTTGATCTGGAAGCTTATGTCCCAACTATTCAATTTGTCTGTTGCGGCCTGTGTGCTGCCCAACGTTTGGACCATCAGGTTCCAAAGTTTGAAGAGATCTTTGAAAAGAGGCGGGTCCCTCTTTCGGATGGTCCATCCCAAATCTATTTATGCTTAAGGTATATGTGATGTACCCAACGGAACCACAAGGTATCCTTCTTGGCATGTATGTTCCAAAGTGTCCGGGCTAGTAAAGCAAAATTCCACGTCTTAAGGTCCCGAAGGCCCAGCCTACCTTCAGAACACGGCAAACTAAGACAATCCCATGCAACAGCTGCACTTCTCGAGCCCCATAGAAACTTACGGCATCGTTGGATAATTTGTGTGTAGACGGCTGAGGGAAGGAGGAAAATAGTCATCTGATGATACAAGAAATACCTGACGTTAGTCAGAGGACACGTGGCGATGGTGTATGCTCTGACGTCTTCCTAACGTCGTCTTTTTTGCTCCTATGCTTGCAAAACAGAACCCTGGGGTTGTCCCTAGGGGTAGACCCTCCGATGCCTAAGTTAGAATCGGTTTTAGGTTTTTTGAGTGGTGGCTGCGAAGTGAGTAGAGGAGAGAGTATTGAGTTGTAGAAGGGTGATTCTGAAGGCGGTAAATGGAACTAAAGACTCTAGCGTTCGTGGGTATAGGTATTAAAGCCCCGAGGAGGACAAACCCCACGATAATCATCCAAGCGTCAGGAGTTAGCTGAGCGGGAGAAATATTGTAAAAATTTAAGATCTCAATTTAAGAAATATTTGTTGTGTATTAGGCGACACGTGGCTCGCTAGAATAAAGACACGTGTACTCCGAAGACCATTTGTGTCCAAGGTCGAGGCTGAAGTCCAACCTCAAGTTAGGCTTCAGGTCCCAAGGAGTCTCATCTTAGGCCAGGGTCTGAGGAGTCTCCTTTTAGGCCCAACGTCTAAATATGGCCCAACTGGTGGACCATAGTCCAATAAGCCAGTGGGCTGGGAAGTCCTCTGTCTTCTTAGGGAAGACCTAGGTCATCCGACCTCTATAAAAGGATGACCTAGGTCAAGGTAAGGGATATTCTATTCTCTATGCATTTTACAGTCATCATCTAAAAAACCTAACACCAACTCTAACTTAGGCATCGGAGGATCTACCCCTGGGGACAACCCCGGGGTTCTGTTTTGCAGGCATCGGAGCAAAGGAGACGACTTCAGGAGGACGTCAGAGCATCAATCGTCGCCACGTGTCCTCTGACCAATGTCAGGTAATTCTTGTATCATCACCATCCAAAAGCATTCCACTCCTTGGAGTATAGATCGAATAAGCTCCAAACGCCCCGTGTGAAAGAGTGGACGCGCTCCACCCCTTTATATATTTCGATATTTGGTTGTCAAGTTCATCGAATTGCCCCATTGTTACCCTCTCTGTTGTAAGGGGAATACCGAGGTAGCGAAAAGGCATAGTGCCAGGACATAGATGCGTGTCCTGTAGGATCGTATCATGATCCATCTGTTCCACACCCGCCAAGTAAATGTTAGATTTCTGCACGTTCATCTCAAGCCCCGATTTGGCCCCAAAGTCCCTAATGCAATCCATAAGTATTTGAATGGATCTTGGATCACCACATGAGAGTAGCATTAAATCATCCGCGAATGCTAAATGGGTAATTTTGAGCTGCTCACATTGTGGGTGGTGATTGAAGTCGGTACCATTTGCCGTGTTCTTATTAATGAGTCTAGAAAGATACTCAAGGCAAATGACAAAGAGATAGGGTGAAAGTAGATCACCTTGTCGAAGACCTTTGGCACCTCTGAAATGTCCACTAAGTGCCCCGTTAATCGAAATTGAGTAAGATATAGTGGCCAAGCACTCCATGATCCATCCTATGAATATCTCTGGAAAGCCAAGCCCCTTCAAAACTTGCCTTAGCAAGGTCCACGAGATAGAGTTGAAGGCCTTTCGGAGATCAATTTTGATGATGCATCTCGGGGATATCCTCTTACGTAAATAGTGCCGAAGTAATTGCTGCATAAGATGGATATTGTCTCACATATTCCTCCCCTTCACAAATGATGTCTGTGCCCATCTATGATAGAATCAAGTACGGTGCTCAAGCGTTGTGCGATGATCTTTGAGCAAATCTTATAAGTCGTGTTACAGCAAGCAATCAGTTTGTAGTCGGAGACATGGGATGCATGGTTGGTCTTGCGGACCATAATTAAAGAGGTATTGATTCCATTGCTTGAGAAGGCGCCCATTTCTGAGAAACTCTTACACAGCTGAGATAACATCGGCCCCTATGATGTCCCAGGTTTTACGGAAGAACATGGAAGTGTATCCATCTGGGCCCGGAGCCTTACCGCTGTCGATATTGTTGAGGGATGCTTTGATCTCAGCTTCTAATATTGGGGAACAAAGAACATCTTGCTGCTCTTGCGTGATAAGTGGGCCCTCTCGTATGACGGATGTGTCAATGTCCTCAGTAGGCTGGCCGTTCTCCTTTGCGAGTGAGGCAATGAAATTTTTTTTTGCATTCCGTTTCACTATGGCATGATAGAAGCCTGTACATTTGTCTCCCTTGATTTGGAATTGGCACTTTGCTTTTTGCTAGAAGAAGTGCTTCTCTGCCTTCGCCAGATTAAGGGCCTCGGCTCTAAGAGATGGAAGCAATTATTTTAACACCAAGTTGTTGGGCTGGTCATGCAACTGTTGTTAGGCACTTTTAAGCGCTAACTTCGTTATTCTTGCTCGGGCAGATATTTGAGAGAAATGCTCGGCATTAAGATTCGTGAGCTCAGATTTCAAAGCCTTTAAACAGGTGGAGAGTTTGAACTGAGTTGTGCCTCGAACATATTCTTGCCATACTTGATGTACCTTCGGCTTGAAATTTACGTGATCGGTCCACATGTTGAAAAAAGGCCAAGGTTTACCATGTCTCCTGTTATGCTCAAATAATGTAATGATGCAAGAGGAGTGGTCAGATATACCTGGCGCTAAGAAATTCGCTTGACTATAGTAGCCATCTTGGAGCCATCGGTCATCCACCATGGCTTGATCAAGTTTGGACCAAATTGTGCTATTGGTCCAAGTGTGGAAGAATCCTGAAGACGGAATATCCACAATCTCGAATTTGTCACAAAAATCGGTAAAGTCCATAAAGTCACTATTGGTGACAGGCTCGCCGTTGATCTTCTCTTCAGGCCTGAGTATTGTGTTAAAATCTCCCAAGAGGAGCCAAGGAATGCTAAAGAGTGACTTAGAGCTCTCCAAGTCTCGCCAAAGTTGTTTTCGAGCACCCCTGCTATGGAGTCCGTATACAAAGCTAACAAAGAAACTGTGGTTGCTAACCCTGCATGTGAGAATGGCATAAATGGATTGAGGTAGGATGTCTTCTATCACTAGATCCACTTTTGACGGATTCCAAATGATAGCAATACGGCCATAGTCCACTACTCCAAAGTTGTCGCAAAAAGTCCATCCCCGAAGTCGGTTATGTACAAAACGAGAAAGACGATGGCAATCCATTTTAGTCTCCACGAGTCCCAAAACATCAATGTTATCCTCTTGGATGAGTTTGACTACCTCATCCTGTTTTAGGGGCGCATTAAGACCCCTAATATTCCACGAGGCAATAATCATTGTTTGGAGGAGGGGTGAGCCCCCTTCTTCAATGTATTTGCTTTTGTCTGCTCCTTTCTCATTAGGACGATATCCTTCATCTTTACCGATGCTATTTTTGGTACCGTTTAGCTTGAGCTAGTTGCTTGATTGGCAGATTTGTTCTTCTTGCGCACCACATGGAAAGTCCAATCCTCGTCATCGTAATCATGGGCTAGTTCCAGCCCTTGTTCATTTGCAAGTCCACTGATACCCTTGATGGGCTGTGAGCTCTTGTCCACATTACTTACGGCTACACTAGCTGGAGCTAGTACCAGCCTTTGTTCCTTTTCGAGTTCATTGGATTCCATTGGCCTTTTACCTCGGCTTTAGTAAGTTGCGTGTTGACTTGTGTTATCTCCTTATTAAGGGGCTGTTCTTCAACCTTTTGGAGTGACTCATTGTCCCCAGTTGACTTATTTGCTTGGACTGAGAACTCAGGCTTGTCAGTCTCACTATTGTAATGCTGGTTATGCCTCTTTGTTGCCTTAGTGACCCCGTTGGCATCTGCTGCTTTTTGCTTCTCAGGTTGGGCAGGACTCTTTTTCTCCTTGGGTTCCATAGGGAAAATGTTGCATTTAGACGAAACGTGGCCTATGTGATTACAAAGTTTGCAATATGGGGGCACATATTCATAGACCACATCTTGGATAAAGGATGAACCGAGGGTAGTTTTCACAAGAATGGCATACTCTAGTTCCTAAGAGACGTCTATCTCCACAAGGACCCTTGCATAGCTACACCTTTGTTTGGTTTCGGTGAGTTTGTCGGTGGTGATTGGCTTGCCAATTCCCGAAGCTATTTTCCCTATGGCCTTCTCGTTCCAGCACTCAAGTGGCAAACATGGAAGATTGATCCACACTGGCACCATCTTGATGTCGTCGTCTCCAAACCGGAACCATTCGGGAAGCATTTTCAAAAGTAGGCAACGCCCAAAGATTGTGTAAGGCCCACCATGCAGAACGCTGTCCCTATCCTCATCAGTTTGGAACTTGAACATGATCCATCCGTTAACATCTGGGATGTATTCATAGCGCACCTTCCATGAATTACAAATCTTGAGCAAGGCTTTTTTACCTGGATGTCAGTGAGTGAAATAGCCCACAAAATAGTAACCTCAGGTTTCTTTGACATCATCAACGTCCTCCATGTCCAACTTTACAACTCCTTTTTTGGGTGGAGTGTAAGCAAGCTTGAGACCATTTGTTGGCTTACGATTATTAGCAAATAACTCACTAAAGGGGCATTTGATAGCTGTTGGCCTCCCTTTGGGCTCTGTGAATACCCTAGTATCCATAGCAGTGGGTGAAGAAGGCCCAGATTGGTTTGCTTCTTTGCCAGGATTGTTGGAGTTTGACTTAGTCATTTTGTCGAACAACTTGCGTGCGCTATTTTCAGGTTGCAAAGGAAGCTGCCCTTGCAATGCCTCTTTTCCCCCAATGTTATCAGCAGCTAACCCCATGTTCATAGCATCAGTAAGGGCATGAAACTCACCATGAACTCCCTGACCGCGTGTCGCGACACGGCAAATTTAAATTTATAAAGGTTTCCTATACTAACCTCTACTAACTAGTAGTAGCGGCGAGTAAGGGTCGATCCCACGAGGAGCAGGAATTAAATTGTGATGATTCTCGTATTAACTGAATTCAAACTATGAAAGCACTAAAATGGGGGGATTGATTTGATAAAAATAAAAATAATAAAATAAAATAAAAATCAAATAAAATAAGAGTAGTCCAGTTTTCGGTTCAGTTATCACCCAATCTCAATCTACCATTAATTAATTTCGACGCTTTCTCTAGATTGCTAATGAATTACCAACCCTAGCTAACAACAAGCTCTGTTAACCGAATTTTCCCTTACCAAATATTTAATCGAAATAGGCTCTTCGACTAAACCTAACTAGTGGACAACCTAGAATAAGCTCTCTAGATTTAATACACTAGCAGCATTTATTTCTAGAAAAATAGGCCAGTCTAAGCAATGGACGCACAAGCTCGGACAATTTAACTTATGTTCACGCTACCCTAGAGATGCACGACCCCTAGTTTACACTAACGAAACGAGACAATAACAATTACGGATTAAAGTCCCAAATCTAGCAATTAAACTATGAACATTCAACGTAGTTGGCCAGACTAAATCAAACACCATAATTTATAAACATTAAACATAGATAGCATGAATCAACTCATCAACAAAATAAATACGTCGTCTAGATTAATCAACAATAAATAAAGATCATCCAATTCATAGACAAATCGAACTTAGGGTTCAAACATCTCCTAAAACTGGATAAAAAGTCTAACCTAACATACTAATAAAAATAAATAAAATGATAAAAGAGAGAATAAAATCTCCCTCGTGTGCGGTGCGGCTTCCCTCCGCGTGTTTTTTTTTTCTCAGTCCGTGCGTGTTCTCTCTTGTTCGCGTCTATGTCTTTTTCTCTCGCAAAATAATCCTCCCAGTAGCCCTCGGCTTTTTCTTGTTCCCGTCAAAATAATGCCTGCTAATAATTCTCCTCTCGCAAATAAATATTCCCGGCTCTTCAATATCTTCTCAATGCTTTGTATATTGTCCAATAAAAATAAGGAAAAAGCTATTTGTACAATATTTTTGTACAACATTCAATGACAACATGATGTGGCATGATGTGGGTGGTTGAGATGCAAATAAATGTATAGTTGAGATTTGAGGTAAGGATACTTTTAACTAAGTTGTCAACCAATGTGGTAAACTACAATTGTACATGTAGCATTGTCCTAAAACTAAAGCCCACTCCAATCAAAAGTCTTATTTCCCAAGTCACCAAAGTTCCTCCAAGTCAAACTATCTCCCCCATGCATTAGTTTGTTGGCAACGTGTATCAATCCATTAACCAAATTAAATTGGCTTAAATTGCTTGCACACGATTTATTTCCAACACATTGGTTAAGTTTTGAGCCCAATCATTTATTTTCTTCATGCCAAAAATTCAAGCAGTCAACATTACGGTCATATCCATTGACATCTTCAAGTATTCTTCAAAAAACTGAAAATAGATAATAAAATATCAAAGTACATGAATTCGTCCAAATAACAAATAAGTCGAAAAATATAAACGTGCAAATAAATTTAACATGTAAAAATGCAATATTAAATATATAAAATATTCACATTTTTCGACTTATCACTCCCTCTAATGAAGCTGCCTCATGTGAAGAAGCAGCAGCATCCTTGGGCCCAACTTGCTCCTTGTTTGCTTCAGTTGGGTGATTGGGCTCGCCTTCTTCAAACTTTGGATCATCTTGCACGTCTCTTAAATAGGAGTTATCGATTTTCAATTGGCAAAAAATCGATTTTTTCTTGTTTCTGGTCATTTTCCCCAGTTATTGTGCAGAAAGCACTGTAGCAGCGCGCAGGAAATTTGGGGAAGATGATCAAACCATGCTTAAAATGCGGGATTTCTGGTGCGAAAATGTTCGAACAGGAAGGCTAACGTCGAGTCGCTATGATTCAATAACAAGGACGCACAAACTCAGCCCAAGAATGCTTCAAATCGCGTCCAGAATGATTTCGGTTACAGTAGCACAGAGTTCGCGAAATCTGTTGAGAAATGCTTCAAATCGCGCTCAGAATGAATGGATTCGTACCTGAACAGACTCGGAACAGAGGTTAATCAACCGAAGGTGTAAGATTTCAGTGAAAAACACATGGAATCGATGGATAATGAGCTCAAAATTGGTGCCAGGCCCTAAGAATCGGGATTCCTAGTGAGAGATGGTGTGCCTTCTCTCTAAGTAAGCAATTTTGTTACTATAGATGGTAGTTGAGCAATGTGAAATTGTGAATAATTTTCTTACTACAGATTGTCAACAATTTGCATTAATCTGTTATCTAACCTACATGCATTACATTAATTAATGAACGTTTTAAATTTTATAAAGTTTGTCAATGTTTGCTTTTCGACCTCACACATGTTTTCCACAAAGAAAAATAGTTGGGACTGTAGTACAAAATGAATTGATGTAGTTTCATGGAGGACCAGCAAAGTTCACCGAGTTGAGAGCATCTCCAATGTGAGATGTTGACTTAATAAAATGTTAGCCACATAAGTTATAAAGTGATTATAAAAATTACTCTCCAATCCATAATGTTATGGACTCTTTTTTGCTGACATGGAGAAAATAAATATCCAAAGTGTGAAGCCCACTTTCTAGTTTTCCAAAGTGTGTTTGAAAGCCAACTCATCCAAAATTTAACTTATTTTAGGCTTTTGAAAAGAATGTATTGGAGATGTGCATTCCAAATTAAAGTCTTCTCTTGGTGTAATTGAGGTCGCATGGCGGGCATCTCATTTTGACATTCATATTACATGGATTTACATTCCATTTATCATTTGACATGTGTTCAAATTTAATTAATATTGAAAATGGAGCATTGGAGATGCTCTGAATAGGGTTATCTTCGCTCTTTTTTAACATTGTTAATGACCACATATTGAAATTTGCAGACTTTTTTTTTTTAAAACAATACCCTTAATAAAGGCTTCTTTTATTTAGTGAAGACGAAAATTTGCAACATGTATGGTTTTTATGATGATTTTGCAGTGCACATAAAAAATAATCTAGCAAACATCTTTAAATTTTTAAATTTGAAAAAAAAAATATTTGAATTAATATTGAAAATAATTTTATTAATAGATAATTTAATTTTTCAATTAACACTGAAAATAATTTGATACACATTATAAAAGTATATCTCTTTGTGTGCGCGCACATCTTGAATGTCAAATTAGTACTCATCAAAATATAATTAATTTGATCTATCATATACATAAATGTAATAACAAACTCAAAAGGTATTAACTTTTAAGACACGATTATCATTTAAGTTCATTAATGGTATTATAATTATAACATCTAGAAATCTTAATCAATATAAATTATTATAAAACACGAGAAAATGACACATTAAATTCTAGAAATCAAAGTAAAAAATTACAAAACTGACATATAAGTTCGTAAAACTTTGTACTTACATATAGAAAATAGAGTTGTTAAACGAATCAAATTGTTTGTGAGCTCGACTCGACTTGTAAAAAATTAAATAGGTTGACTTCTTATTAAAAGAAATATAGTAAAAATTACTTTAATATTATAAACATATTAAAATTAAATAATACCTGCCTGTTTTAAATCTTGCAATCCAGTTAATAGCACGACTTTCTATATAAATAAAGTGGTATTAATTTTAAAAATTCAATTCTTCTATTAATTACGAATCACTGCAATTTCTTATTCTTTTAGTAACCGACCATACAACATGTCTTCAAAAAACGTCTATTAAATATATTTCATTTTTAGAAAATATTATTTGAATGTGCGTGATAAGATTTCAAACATAATTACAAAATAAAATTTTTCCATTATGAAAATTTTATTATGATATTTATAATTAGATCTTATTTATCAACATTAATAACAAATCACGGTGATTTCTTATTCATTTGATAACTAACCATATAACAAAATATTTTTTTATTATTTTCAAAGAATCATTTAATCGAGAGGATTGGATTATAATCTTTTGCTTTATCAATAACTCAACCACTCTAGTTTTTCAAAAATTATAAACCTAATTTCGCAACATATCAAAATAAATTTAATTATTTATCTTTAATAATAAATTAATATTTATCCTTAATATTAAATCATGTGCTCTCTTATTTTGTTGCGTATCCAGCTATATGTAGACCAAAATATGCGTAAGAACATTTCAAAATATAAGTACAAAATTGATATGAGATACTACATTGGGTAGAATAAACCCAATAAACCAGCCGGCCGAGAAGAATGAACCGGTTGGTCGAGCAGAGCACATGCAGACCGAACAGAGGTCGAAAGTTGATAAAGGACAGTGAGTCTTTAGGTCGAGAAAAACGTTGCAGGTTCAAAGGAATATCGACATGTCGAGCTAAGGCCTTCGGATGACCGGCTTGAAACTTGATCTGAAAGCGTAACTGGTCAACAAATCAACTAGATAAAGTCCGTGCATCGTCCATATTGCACGGGATGCTTACTAGTTTAAGATAATAAGCAGAAGAAATGCAGAAGAAATTAACTGAGTCGGTGATGCACAATAATTCATTAAAAAAAATCCAAAATAATTACATTTTGCCAACTAAAAAAATCAGCATTTTCGTCTCACTAGTGGCCATGAGCTGTCACTGCACACACACACACACAACCCCGACAAACAGCCTTTCCTTTCTCAGCTTCAAAATTTCTCCTCCTCTTAACTTTCTCTCTCTAACCCTTTTTCCGCCATAGAAACACACGCAATGAAGCTCCACCCATCTGAATTAAGACGAAAAAACCCCAAATTTGCAACAATCGCAGCCATAACCTTCCTCCTAACCATCCCTCTCTACTTCTCCTTCTTCGCAAATTCCTCCAAAAAACTCCCCGAAAAAGCACCGGCGGCAACGCCATCACACGGCGAGTCGAAGATCCGATCCAAAGCGCAGGACCTGAAATGCGACCTGTTCACCGGCGAGTGGGTCCCGAATCCCAAGGCCCCTTACTACACGAACGAGACCTGCTACGCGATCCAGGAGCACCAGAACTGTATGAAGTTCGGGCGGCCCGACACGGGGTTCATGAAGTGGAGGTGGAAGCCCGATGGGTGCGAGCTGCCCGGGTTCGACCCGAACCGGTTTCTGGAGCTTATGAAGGGGAAGTCGCTGGCGTTTGTTGGGGACTCGGTGGCTAGGAATCATATGCAGTCCTTGATCTGCCTCTTGTCCAGGGTATGTATTTTTATTTTTACTTTTATTTATTTATTCACAAATTGAGATTTAGATATAAACTAAGGATTTAGGGAATTGAATGTATTTTTTTTTTTTAATTTAGTTTTGGGTAAATTGTTAATGGGGAGAAGTGATGTGGAAATGCAACGTTAATGGATGCTTTTTCTGCACTAAACCTCTTTTGTTAAGGCATAGGCCCATGGTTGGGAAGTGTGGAGCATTTATTGTGTTAATAGAAACTAGTGTCATGTTTATTTTCTCTGGAAAAGGCTACAGTCCGGTCACGGAATGGTTCCGTGAGAGATTTTAGCCTTTAGATATGTATGCAAGTTAGTTATTATGCATAATCTATGGCTAAAATCCCTCATGGAACCATTCCGTGACGGGACTGTTGTTAATGTAGAACAAGAAAAATTAAAAGATTTCACACTGTAGAGTGTAGGCGATAAGGCGATAAGGTGCCGAATAATGGTGGGATCTGTTTGGTGTTGCTATATGTGTGATAGTAAATGTTGGTTTTTGGCATAGTCCCAACATATGGTCTGAATGTAATAATCAAAATTTTAAAATGAATCAAGGTGAGAGAAAGAATAAAAGATATCTAATTATGGTGTGTTGAAACAGAATGGAGGAACTCTTGAAGCATCTCTATTGGGGTTTGAGGGGGTTTGGAGAGTTTTGAAATCTAAACCATGAATCTCCTCTTAGGGTTTGAAAGGGAGTTTCTGTTATGTTTTGTTCAAAAGGAATGGATACCAATCAAAGGAAATGAAATGGAGAGAATGAGATGTAAAATAATAATCTTACTTTCTTTTTGGTTTAGTGAATTTCTTGGAGGGAAATAGAGTAAAATGTTCCTTCCTTCTTTGACTAAGAAAGAAAAGAAAAAGGAAAAGAATAATAATCAAGGGTTAATATGCCACCAACTGATTGATATTGGTAGGAAATTATGAACATGTGCCATACACCGTGGGTATCTGTTTGAAAGATCATGAGATTGGTGAACACATCTTAATGTGTACATGGTGAACAATTTACGCCCTTTATTGTTATTTATTCTCATTTGGTTACGAATTAAGATCGATATTATCACTAGCATTAATATGGTCACTAGTACAATTTGTCAATGAAGGGAATGGAGGAAAATATTGATCCTTTGTTTGGATGAAAAAGAAGGAAAACATAAAATTAAAAAAGAAAAAAAAAAGATAATTTATACTCTTTATACTATATATTTTCATTATTACACCTTTATCTACATTTTGTACACTATTGAATGCCACCCACCCCACCACCAAACTGCTCCCCAAGACTCCTTTCATTTAGATTTACCTTTTGTGAGAATAAATTTGAATAAAATATGGTAAGTGTACTATTGGTTAAAATAAGTGTGAAATATATATGCTCTATAAATAATTGGAGTTGTAAGTTCTAAGGTTTTGATTGGATATGGTTTCATTGAATTTTTTTAAGAGTTTGAGAAATATCTTGAGAGAGCGAAAAACTGGGAAAACCTGATGATTGATAGTAAGATGAAATAATTTAATGTGTGATTGTTAGAAATATCAAATATGTGAGTAAGTAGATAAATAGTAAATTTTATAATAAAAAGTGTTTGTATCTCATAATTGATGTGGGAATGAATGAGATAAAAATGAATAATGTGCTTTCTTAGAAAATTTTCAGATGAGATCGAATATGTTTTCTTTAATTATAGATCACACCCTTACCGTTATTGTAGGTTCGATTTTGCAAGTGTAAAAGGTTGAGGTTTTTAGGATGACACGATACGTTGGAAATTGAAAATCAAGGTCATATATCAAAACTTGTATATAAAATGCTCCTTTAATTGCATCTTGAAGCATAAACAATAGAAAGTGAGACTTCAATAACGGAAAATTGTGTTGCAATAGGGCAGGTTTTCGTTACTAATAAACAATAGAAACAAGTATTTTCCGTTACATTATTGGTTAGTGAAAACAGGGGTTCTGATGCTCAGAGACGGATTTCGTTCCGTTGCTATCACTAACGATTTTTGTAACAAGCAAACTTGTTTCTAGTGCTTGAGGAATAGCAACCGAATAGAAACGAGACTATTTGTTTCTAATTATTCAGTAATAGAAACCAAATTTGTAATGGATTGGTCCGTTCTTAATATCTTTATATTAGCGATAATTAATGGTATAATTTTCGTCTTTCATGCGATGCATTAAGTAATCACAAAATTAATTTTCAGTAAACTTCTTTTGCTTCAAATGAATTGATTAATACACTTACAATAAGAAGCAACATTAAAGAAATAAAATAAAACAAAATACAAAAAATTTATTTCATTAGTACAATAATAAATTCAGTTGATAAAACATCAAAGTACACAAAATAATACAAACTACTAATCATTTTATATCCTCAAATAAAATATGAACTAATTTAATTAACATGATCTTTCAGTAGAATTGGTTGAGCCTTCTTCTGTTCTTGTGCTGCCGATGAATCCGTCGTATATTGGCAGCTTATTCAACTCAACATGCATTTTCTTGTGCCGTTGAGATGAAGTCCAGATGCGCTATGATGCCTCCTTCGTAGAGTTATAATATTCTTCTGTATCATCATTAAATTATTCATCAGATCATATATTGGTGAAAAGTTAAAAAAAGAAAAAAAAATTGGATTTACAATATCGATAATTTTTCTGCCTCAGTTCATCAAATCGCAAATATATTTGTGACAAAGAAAAAAAAAACACTTAAATTTGCACTTACCCTCTTCATTTTCCATCCACTCCTCCAAAAAACATTCTCATTAATCGTATTGAGTGGTTTGTGGGTTTCACTCATATTGATATTCTTCAGTTAAATCACATTAGCCAGTTCAGTTGTGATATTTTCAGTTAGATCGCATGGAGTGGTTTGTAGTTTTAACGCAACGTGCGTGTGGGTTGTCCTACCAAATTATTTATTAATTTACTCATTCCCAATTATTTATTTACTTAACCAATCTTAGGGAACCGTTATTTATTTATTACGTTTACGTTTAAAGTTTTTTTATAAAATAAATTATAAGAGTTATCTTACAATGTACAATTAACTTAGTTATTATATTACAATAATTTAATGTTATGAATATAACTATTATATTAAATTGTATACGGAAATACTAACCAAAACAAAAGATGCTACAAAGAAAATGATTATCATATATATGGCGACACATAGGATTAAAATATATCTTAGTCCATAGAGAAAAGTTGTAGAAGAAACTAAATATTTAACTATATGATCTAGGAAAACTAAATATTCCATAGAGAAAAATTGCAAATGAAACTAAGTCTTTAACTAAAAGATGTAGAAAAACTAAAATAATTCAAATAAAAAATAAAGGTACCAAACAAAAAGCCGAAAAAGATCAATAAAACTAACACTAATAATTCAATAATTTCATTGTAGTATTAAATGTTATTTAAAAAAATTGTATCGTTTCGATTTCGCTCGGTTTTAGCATGAGATGTTCGTTCGAACTCATTCAAGCTCGAAAATAAAAATTAAATTAAATAAAATAACTTCATATTTTAAATACACTTATTAAAAAACACATATTTAAAATACACTTATCAAAAAATTCCCCATATTTATGTTGTTAGAACTCCCTTTTGTTGTAGTGTGATCTACTAATTGAACTTTTAGAAAAGAAAGTGGGGCATTGAGTTTAGCTCATTTAGTCACTTCAAGCATTTTTATTAAACTAGCTCCGTATGAACCTTGCTTTAGTGTTCGAGGCTTGTAAAGACGATAAATGAAATATTTATATTTTATATTAGAATTATATAAATTATAATATGCTACAATTTTAAGTCTTTAACTTGAAACCATCTATATGTATTTGTAACATAGAGAGTTAGTCACAAAATTAGTTACTAATACAAATACAATTGCTTAAAGTACATTCCGTTTCTGAAAGTATATTCCGTATCTAAATCATTGTTACNATCCAGTCGAGCTATCCAACCCTAGCGAACAGAACAAGCAATACTCGTACCGAAAGTACAACTTCTCCATATCCATGTTCTGGTCCCCTTACCTCGTCCGAACCGACCAGCTCCAAACCGAGCCCTTCAACTTGTACCTCGACGAGCCCGACCCTCACTGGCCGGATGCAATCGCACCCTTCGACTACGTCCTCCTCTCCGCCGAGCACTGGTTTTTCCGGCCAACTTACTTCCACCTCAGCCGCCACCTCGTCGGCTGCCTCTACTGCCCCGAACAAAACCCCACCACTCGCCTCCCGCCTACCTTCAGCTACCGTCTTGCCTTCCGAACGGCTTTCCGCGCCATCAACTCCGTTTCCAGTTTCCGAGGGGTTGTGTTCCTCCGCACATTCGCCCCGTCGCATTTCGAGGGCGGCACGTGGAATGGCGGTGGGGACTGCGTGCGGACTGAGCCGTTCGGGAGGAATAACGGCACGGGTCTCGAGGATCGGTTTAAGGAGATGTATGGGATACAGCTGGAGGAGCTCGGGATTGCGCGGAGGGCGGTGAAGGGGAATGGGGAGAGGTTTAGGCTGTTTGATGCGACCAGGCCCATGATGTTGAGGCCCGATGGGCACCCGAGTAGGTATGGGCACTGGCCTGGGGCGAAATTGGTGTTGGTGAATGACTGTGTGCATTGGTGTCTGCCTGGGCCGATTGATGGGCTGAATGATTTGTTTCAAGAATTGTTGGAGAGGGAGATAAAGGATGATCGGTAGATGAGGTGATTATATTTTACAGGGTGTAATGTTTTGCTTTGCCCTAATTATTGGTGGTTTTTGTTGTTCAATCTCACTTGTATTCAGTATCAATATACTTTAAAGTTTGAGAATTTTTGCATGCTGCTGTGTGAATGTTATGAACTCGACTTGTGGTAATTTCTGAAAATTGAGGGTTTTTTCTTTTTTTTTTTTTTANTCCACACAAGAGAATTCTCAATTTACATTGTTTTGAATTTTATATCTGAGATTTTAATTTCGAAGACTTTTTATTTTCGGCCAATCTTGTAGTTCAAGACTCTGCATTTCATGCCAATATTTGGTTGGTCATTTGGGCTTGCATTACGTATGCTGTAATGGTAAGAGATTGCGGCCTTGGAGTTTGTAAGCCGACGTATTGATGCTCTATATCTATAGTAATATAAAGAGATTGTTGGAAAAATACATAAATAGTAATTTTGATTTCGAAAATAAATGGTTGACTTACTATTATAAGTAACAAATAAAAACACACATGTGATTAATAGTACAAAATTTGGATATTTTGATAGGATAATGCCAAGCCATTTTTTTAGGTAACTAAATCGATGCTTTATCTCTTTCCTAACTAAATATTTATGTGTCTCTTTACATTTATAAATTTTTAAGTTTTGAATATACAAATCATTAATATCCCATAAAATTTGGAAAGAATTGAATTTGAAATATGTGAGATTTGAACATGATACATATATTAAAAACGTATGAATATATTTGTAATACAAAATCTAATCATTTTGGTAAATCAAAATCAATTGATATCCCATAGATAATTAGTGCGTATTAATTGAATTTCGTATCTTTTTTTTATTTGAAAAAAAAAACTATCAATATATAATAGGAATAGAGATTTACTGAAAAAATAAACTAAATCCCCACCAAAAAATTCATTATTATTATTATTTGTACATTTTTTCGAAGCTTTTCTTAAAATGAGAGGCTAGCTTTCAATTTGATATTTAAAATATGAAAACATATTTTATGTTCACTGCTTGATATATTTTCAAATTCAAACGCAAATTAGCTATAAACTCAATGAACGATATTCACGGATAATTAACCCAATAATTGTTTTATATTTAGCAAAATAATGAGATATAACCAGATACAATAATATACTTAATCTCATGGATTGACTATGATTTGATGTTGTCATATTAAAATTATTAACCACATAAAATTTTGATATTTACCAAAATAATGAGATACAACCAGATACAATAATATACTTAAATTGGTATTCTTCTAAATGGTAATTACCGAAGCAAAAAATCTTTGAATTTATTACTGGTTGTTGATTTGTAATTTGAATTTTAAATTCATTCAAACACTTAAAAAAAATATCACAAGCAGATTTTTTTGGATACATTTCATTTTATCTTAACTTACATTTGTAACAAACATTAAATTTTTCTTATATATTTTTAAATTAATTACATCAATAAATAATAATAATATACATTAAATCTTTATCATTATATAAAAAAATATTACTTCTATAAGTGTTATAAATAATAATGATATTATACAACAATAATTTTTTGAATAAAATAATATTTGAGTATTATGATGAATCAAAATATGTAAAATTATTATTTTTTCTATATTAAAAAATAAATATATATGTTAAAATATTATTTATATTAATATAAATGGATCAGCGGGATAATATATTGTTAAAATAAAGTTTTGAAAAAATTGTCTAAGGTACGAACCCTCATGCATCGCACGGGATTCTCACTAGTTTCAAGAAGATACAACACCGAAATAATATGTAAATTCTATTTTTCTTAATTGTGCTAATTTTATAACTTTTTTATTCATGTATCATTGAATTTCTAGGGCACGCTTGTTTATTAAATAATTCATTCAAAATGAGTTATTTTGGTTAACTATATTAATTTTAGAAAATATAGTATGGTTAGTTGTTAGTGGATTTTTTAGTATATCTGACGTGAAACTATATTTTGTTTACTAATTTTTAGTTACCATTTGAAGTAAATATCATTGTATCTTTATATATTAATAGATGATGAAAATTGAACAGTGTATGTAAATTTGGTAATATAAATACACGATAATAATAAACATAATATGCAGAGTCTAATTTACAAAGCTTTTTTACTTATATATAAAGAGGAGTAACAAAGCATTTAATTTTATTACCATGCATTAAATTTTATTCTCATGCATTAAATTTTATTCTCTCTCCAAAATTTTTAGCATTCAATTTCATTTTGAAGTTACAAAATAACTTGCTTGAATGCCATAAATTATGAGCATAAACTAATCAAGGGAATTACAAAATTGTACTCAAATTTTATGTCACACCCACTCATGAAAATGACCGAATGTATTAGCATAAAGAAACTGGTTGTAACGGCTCTTCCAGAGCAATTACTTGATCAAAATCAATTTTGAGAATTATTTTCTTTATTCATATATTTTTTTTCATAAATTCAGTTATGATTTACTTTTATTTTTTTTTATATTTTTAGATTTTTAAAGTATTCATCTCTGTGTAAATACATATGTTGATTACTAGTTTATACATAAATTTACACTCAATTGTAGAGGTTTCAATTCCAAAAAATTGATAATGGGTTAACGTATAATTAGCTTGGGCAACATTGTTAAACATGCTCTAAACTAGGCTAACTAGCTATCACGTGACATTAATGATCATTTAATTGGTCAACTTCAATCAATTCATACACAATTCCCAATAAATGAACATTTTCTATGTACTCTCATTTATATATAAATTAATTACTAGAAATAGATTTTACCAACTTTTATGTAAAATTTTCATCAAAAACTACATTTATTGTATTGAAATAAATTTTTATCAATTTCTATGCATGATTTATCAATTAAAAAATATTTATTACATATGAATAAATAATTTGTCTTCATAATTGTATTGGAATTTGCATTCCAATTTCTCTTGGCTAAATAAATGCTTCAACTACTTATATGACCATGAAATAAATTTTGTTAATTTATGTGTATTATTTATCATTCAAACAATATCATAATTATTTGTTATAAATAAATACTTATTTTAGTCATAATCAATTATTGTATAAATTTCAGTTAAATATTTTTATGCCTTGTGAGTGACATAATAATTTGTAAAAAATAATATTTAATACTATACATAATTATTATTTAAAATCCCATATCCCTTGTGAGTGACATAATAATTTGTATTCATATTCCAATATCCCACTTATTATTTGTCTCTCTTCCCATTTGTGAGTATGAGTTCTTTTCTTTATATATTATATTTTTTCTTGTAAAAACAAATTATCAATCTCATTTAATTAATCATTAAAATAATTTTTAAAGTAAATTTTTTATTTAAAATCATTTATTTTAATATATGTTTTTATTTATTTTTTTAACATCAAACACAATATTAATTTTTTCCGTTATATTCGGAATATTTCAAGGTAAAATAGAAAAAATCATAACTAATACAATATCTGCATGTAATATAATAAATAAATATTTTTATAGTTTTTAATTCGGTATCTGTATTGCATATATATAGATAAACTTTTAGATTTGATATGTCAATTTATAATTCTATGTTGTTTATTTTAACATACACATGTTCAATGTTAACATATAAATATCTAATAGTAGCACCATGTCATGTTTGACACATATACTCTAATATGATGGAATTTACGTACACATTAATAAAATATGTAATCATCTCTTATTAATTTAATATTATATTATTTTATATCTCTATGTAATTCTAAGAAATACAAGTAACCATTAAATTATTTTTATTGAGTACCTCATTCCTAAACAATATCTTTTAATTTAAATTGTAAAAAGTCTAATCATTCACAAACTCTTATGTGAGTGGAGTAAGGTTTAGTCAAGTCAACGTGTCATTCTTTTTTAATAAAAATGCGAACTTAGACTTCTAAATTTCATACTTTTGTTTATTTTATTTTATAATATATTTTTTTAAATAACAAATGCAATACAAATAGAGAGAGGTAACAAATAATGAGATTATATTTATCATAAATAATACAGTTTATTCAACTAAAAAAATGTATTTTTTTTTTAAATATCATCTACAGCTTTTGGGGATGATCTTTCATATCCATATAAAATCGATCTCGAAAATGTTGAATAGACTTCACTTGGGTAAAAGAAAATTCAAGAACTATATGGATTGAAGTTTCTTTTACTAATAAACCATGCATATGAAAACAAGGAAAACAAGAGAAAAGAAAACTAAGACATCTTAGAATTCGAAAATGTCATGAAGTTGACTGTACTTTATAGATAAATAATAGACTATTATTTTATAACTGATATTGTAAAAAGATAACAAAATCAACAAATGATAGCGTACAAAAAAAGAGATATGACATCTGTTGATAAACGGATTTGATCAACGTTAACAATGTAATATTAACAGAAGAGATTGCAGAAAATGAGATTTTTATTGAATATTTTGAAGTCGGTTTTAGTACAAAGAGGTCGGTTTTTCAATGTATTTCAAGTCGGTTTACAATGGGATTGCCGAGTTGAATATATTAGTGAGTATGATCGTTTTTCGAACCCTTCTCTCATTTTCGGAACTGCTATTTATAGGTATGTTTGGCACACGTCCCTAGACAAATCATTCCGTTTTAATGAAGATTTGACATCTTAGGGGCGGCGATGACGTAGAAGAACCTTTTAGGCAATGATTAGCATGGGCGCGCCTCTATCTGTGTGACGAGTGTCACATCTGTCGGAATGAGTTCGGTTCGTCTTGCGACGTCGGTATCTTGATTGATCTTCAATATTTTACGACTTCTTAATGAATAACTCTTTGACCGAATTGGTCTTTTCCAAGGTTAAGACGACTTGTGTTGATGTCTTCCGAAAATTCTGCGGTATCATTTACGAGTACCGAGATGAGATTACCGAGATACAAATATGCACTGCCTGACGTCGTCCAGAATCCAGTTTAGGAGTTAAACTTCGCGATTTCTTTAATGATATCATAACACCAAGATAATCTACCTTGATATCAACAACATCATTTCAAAGAGACAACTCATGGATTTGATTGTGAAGGCTGAAAAGAAAAATGCATATATATAGTTCATTTCTTCAACAAATTTTCAATATTAGGTCGTTTCATGTTGTTTTTGGTATTTTATTATTTTTAGTTGGTATAATTTATTTTATTCATGAAAATATTGAAGAGTCCACTTAAACACATGCGCGCATAAAGTTTTCGCCTTCATTAATTTTTTTTATCGGTCCAAAAGTATAGAACTATAATTTCTGTGGCAGAGCAAGTTAATTTCATTGTTAATGTTTTATTTGTATATCGTATATTGTTTTCTTAGGAATGACGATAATGTATCATCTTTATCGAACGTTGCGACATATAAAGTCCTACAACTTACTACGAATGCAACAACTACTTTTTCTTCATCATATATCACAATTGTCAATTTTACTTTTTAGTTTTAGACTTATATTATTATTATTATTATTAAATTTTTTATTATTGATATTTGGAAATAATTTTGTATTTCTAAATAATAAGTTAATCACAATTATCTTAAATTTCATGAAAAATAAGTTTTAGCTATTGATCTAACATTGACGGTGATCATCTTGATTATTTTCTTAATACAATATTATGAAAATAAAAATTACAACTTTAAAGTATATAATAAAAAATAATTCAATATATGTAAACATAAATTTGTATTTTGTACAATGAGGTGAACATTTATTTACATAGTTTGTGTACAACATAAAAATAATTGATTTAGTGTTCGGACATAAATTTGTATTTTGTACAATGAGGTGAACATTTATTTTCATATTTTGTATACAACATAAAAGTAATTGATTTAGTGTTCGGACATAGCATCTAATTTAGTTTCATTTATGAGTAAGCAATATAAGAATATTGTGAAATGAAAAAATTTAGAAAATGATAACAGAAAGAGTGAGAATTTCAACAACAAGAAGAGAGATAAAAAATGATAATGTAGTTTTGACTATGAAGACGAAATGATACTATTGACTGAATATTTTGATCCGAAAATTATTTGTTTCATTTATTTTAATTGAGCTTAAATTTGAGATTATGTAAAAGTTGGTGAAAATTGACCTTCCTTATTTTTTTTTTAATAAATACACAATAATGTTGTTTATGAATAAAAATAGCATAATTTGTCAGTTACCGTTTAACTTTTCTTAATAGAAGCATATTATTGCAACTGAATGTTGTAGTAGATAAAGTTAAACAGAACTTATTATAATGCATTAACTACTTTTTCCTTATCATCTGTCACAATGTTAATTTCACAATAATATTTTTTTAATATTATATAATATAATTTAAATGTATTTTTCTTATTACTTTACAAAAATTTTGTCAACGTGCGTTTCTAAAAAATACACTGAATTGTAATCCCATTGATTTGTGCAATTACTTGGTCTATTTATAACTTTACGAAAAATGATCAATCTTCCACGTCATTCTCTAATCACCATCGCACTTATTTTGCAAAAAAATTGAAATGTTGATATTATTTTGTTAATAAAAAAGTAAAAAATATGTGGACCTAATTTAAAATTAAATACATGCGGATAGAAGTCATTTTTATTTTTTTCTTAAGTATTTAATTTATATTTATAAATTTTAATTTACTCATCTTCGTACATGTTAACTTTAATTATTAATATATTACTTTATTTGTAGAATAGTAATTATGACTTTATTTTTTGTACCTATGGAATTATGTTATCACGTAGACATTTTTATGAAAAATTCTGAAGGAGTGTCATTAATGTGACAAATAATTTTTTTAATAGTATATCACTTTTTTTTGTAAGCTTATGAATTTAATTTTTAAAATTTTAAGAAAAAATATATTGAGTTTTTTAGTTACAACAATTATACGTTGTTATTGTTTCTATAGTCACGAATCCATGTTGTCTAATTATTGTTATTACTGTTGGTGATAATGGACACAACTCATCTACTATTAATGCTATATTAATGTTATATTTGTGGAAGTATATTTATTGGATTAGTAAAAAAATTAGTCTACGTTATATCAATAGATGTTTTTTAAAATATTTTTCTATTAATTATCATTCATTTCCATCATTTTTAATATCAAGCCCGCGCAACGCGCGGGTAGCGTACTAGTTAAAAATAAATTCACGATCTTGCATCAATTCGGTTTCTAGATTAGTTAATTACATGACTTGTGGCCACAATCCACAAGTATCATAGCACAAATGCAACTTTCAATTTCATCCTTCCAAAGTAATCAGAGCTAGCACAAAATCACATACCAATACAATAACGCGAATCATTAACAGGTCCCATAATTCCTAGGCACAACAAAAGTTTATTCATCTGAAAGCACACACGATTAAATTGAAAAGTACAGTACAAAATTACCGTATTTGAGTTCCCAAGGGCTAAGCGCGGCTGACGGGCGGCGTGCGACTGGGATGATTTCAGGGTGCCGGACGGCTAGGGATTGGGACGGACGGCGAGGGCGGAATTAGTGCGGCAGACGGCTAGGGATTGGGGCGGACGGAGGGCCGAGTGCGACTAAGTCTTCGATCAATTTTGGGAGATACGGGAGTTGAAAAGACGGCGAAAGACAATGGTTTACGGCGGACGGGCGGCGTGAGGATAATTGGTGACAGAGTTGAACCTCTTGGAGAGTTGGGCGTGAGCAGATGGGTTGCTGGACGTGAGTAGAAGACTTGTAACTTGAACAGTTACTTATTTTTCTATTAATAGTTTAATACCATGCCTAACATCAATTTGCAATAACCGATGTGCCAAGGAGTTCCGACGCCTAGCACATCAGTTATACAAAACCGATGTGAAAAGTTATTAATATTTCTTATCAGTTTTTTAAGATCGATGTGTTAAAATCACCTCGATCACATCGGTTATTTAATAATTGATGTTATTATTACCGCACCCCTAGCCACTCACATCGGTTTTCCTAAACCGATGTTGTACATTATATTTTTAACATCGGTTGTACATAAGACCGATGTAAACAATGTTGCCTACCAAATTGTTCACATCGGTTTTGTAAGAACCGATGCGCTCGATGACAATTCACATCGGTTTTGTAACAACCGATGTCACACCTGATGTGAAAAGTATTTTTTGCATCGGTTTTATAAAAACCGATGTAAACACCCGATGTTAAAAGTGTTTTTTCTACTAGTGCAATGATATTTTTATCTAATATGATGAATAATATTATAATATTATATTAGTATTTATATTATATTTCAAAGTATTACATTTAAATATAAAATTATGTATATTTATTATAAGATTTTAAATATTTAATAGTGTCGCTAGGTGTTCGACCAACGCCTAGAACACTTAGCCAGACACTAAGAATTAAGATTGAATACTTTATTTTTTACTTATTAATAAAAATATCTGTAACTTATCATAAATTAATAAAAGCATCTGACCAACTTGTCAGTTGTTACCAAAACAAATCTTTTCTTTTCCAATTTTTTTTTTTTAATTCTTTAAATTATATAGTAGCACATGAAAGTGATATATACAATACAACCAATCTTTGCCAACTCTTTCACCACTTACCCAAAACATTATTCCAATCCTTTCATTTCTCCCCTCACATTCCTCAACCTCCAAAAAACCATGGAGCAACAAAATGTAAACAAAAAATTGAAAAACATAATCATACTCCTCGCAACAGCATTAATCCTCATCACCATTATCCGCCTCCACTATCCCATCCTCAAGGATAATCAATCCTCCTCTCTATCCACATTCAAAAACTCCGGATTAATCGGGCCTTCGTACCACGACATCAAAATCTCGGACAATATCGAAAAATGCGACATTTTCACAGGCGAATGGGTGCCGAACCCGAAAGCCCCTTACTACACTAACGAGACGTGTTGGGCCATACACGAGCACCAAAACTGCATGAAATACGGGCGGCCCGATTCGGATTTCTTGAAGTGGAAATGGAAGCCCAACAGGTGTGAATTGCCCGTTTTCAACCCGTTTCAGTTCCTGGATATGGTCCGAGATAAGTCCATGGCTTTTGTGGGGGATTCTGTGGGGAGAAATCAAATGCAGTCCATGATATGCCTCTTGTCAAGGGTAAGTGAAAGTTATATATTGAGTTATTTTCATTTTGTTTTTCCTTCGAATTTTTATATGCTTTTTTGCAAGATTATTATGATATTTTTTTGTCATTTTGCATGTGTTGTGTGTGTGTGTTTTTTAGTTAACTTTTATGAGTTTAATTTGTAAGTGTGTGGATAAGAAGTAACTTGAGCTTATATAAAGCTCGTCTCGTTAACGAGTCAGCTCAGAAAATTAGAAAATAAGATTTAATTTTTTCGTAATTTTATATAAGTAATGGGTTGAACTTGAGTTTATTGATCGACTAATATAGTTAACAAATCGAGCTGGACTCGGCTAAATAAAAGTTGAAACTCGGCTCGTTTACAACGCACATGCAGTGATAATTACGAGGTCAATTAGTTATTTTATTTCAATTATAATAAATTAGTATGGTTACAACTTACAAGTATAATGACCAGGGTTAAGAAATGTTTTGGGTTTATAATGGTGTCTATTTATTTATTTATTTAACCTTTTTTTTTTTTATTTTAGCTTCCCATTTAAGTTTAATAATTGTTCCATTAGAAAAGAAGTGGGGTACTTAATGAAATGATTAAGGATCACATGAGCTGGCAATGTATTCAAAAATCACAACTAGGCGTATAAATTATTTTCAGGGTTTTGGTAAATCGTGATAATGTATTATAACACTAATAACTATTTATGCTTTTTTTTTCGAAAGAAAAAGGAGATGACAATTATATAAGATGAGAATAACGGATAATATATTGAGACGAGCCAATAAAATTAGAAGCGTGGGTCGAATCCACACGCATGACACTAAAAACGAATAGGTAATCAAAATACAAAATAATAAATTTAATATTTTACTTATGATTAAAGTAGATAATAAAAAGGAACAATATACACGACGATAAACACGATTTGACTCCTTAATATTGACCCGGTGACTCGGAACAAAATAACGAGCCATTCATTCATACGGTGACTCGGAAACTGACCCGGTTCTCCTTGTCTTGGGTCTAAAGTAAAGGACCTTAATTAAGTGTGCTTAATAAGTTTGATATATGCAAGATCATTATTTTTTTCTTGCTCCCTTTTGTGATCAACACATTATACTTTTCTTCAAATCTCGGGAATCAGCAAAAGTTGAATTTTCAATTGATTAGCTCAAACTTAAAGTAAAGTTAAGACAGCCTGGAGATGTGTTGTATTAGATTAGGACACTTGAGTTTTTATTTACAGACACTCACTGCACTTGAATTAAGACGTGAGCCCCATGTTCTTCCAAAATTTCCGCTTAGCCCCGCAATAACGACTCAAGTCCATTTTGAGCTTCTCATGCTCGAGTTCGAGTTCTAGTTGAACTAAGTTAAAAATTAAAAAATTACATTAGAATTATAACGACTCAAGCTTGACTTGACTTATTTACTAAACTAGTTGGCTCAATCCAATTATAAAACAAGACGTTGAGCTAAATTCGAATTAAAATAAGCCGAACCCACAAACCGTTGTATTCGTTTTTTATAACTCTAACCTCTCCAATTCTTTCATAGCGATAATAATAAAGTTCGGCTAGATTCATTTTATAGTTTTAACTAACATCTTCTATTATTGTTTCAATTATTTCAAATTAATAGTAGCGATGCCTCAAATCCTAAATAGTACAGAAGAGAGAAAACGTTTTGTGAAGATAAAACCCAAAGTTCTGACATGTCAACGAGATATAGAATAATGTATAGCTCTTTTATTTTTCGGTATTAAAATAAAAACTAGTACAATATCCATGTATTACATGAGTAGGGACGGTGCCTTATCCCGAACCGTTCATGGACGGATTCTTAAAAGTGGGATGAGTATCCGGATAAGTCAAATCCAGCACCGTCCCGGCCGGCGTCCACCTTTACCATAAATAATCAACATATTTATAGATAATCCGAACCTAAATATATTTGGATAAGAAGTAAATTAAATCTACCTAAGCCTAATAATGAAGCATATAATGTTGACACATAGGATCCCGAAGCATGCGAGCCTGCCACATAGGCTCAGCACGTTCTAAATTAATATATTGAGGGATATAAGGGAAGATGACAAAGCTCAGGGAATCTATTCCAAGTAGCGTGAGTGGAGCGAGCAGATCAACAAATTCCAAAGATCCATAAATCACAATTTGTCCTCTTCTTCAAGATTGTTCACTCGGTGTTGCTTGATAAAAATTAACCCTTGGTTCGTTAGGTGTTGCTTGATAAAAAGTAAATGGGTTTGTTGCCTAAATAGAGTTCATTTTGAAAAAATTAGTTGTGCTAGGTTTGAGTGTAATTTTGATTTTATATTAAAATTATATTTAAAATAAATTGATTATTAAAGTTGATTTGATGTAAAAGTAGAAGAGGGTGATTAGAAGTGATGAATAGTTAAAATTATATAAGTAAATTAAAGTTGATGTGATACATGAAGATGACTGATTGATATTATTTAATCGTATTAATAGTATTAAGTAGAGTTCAGATAAATTTGAATTAAATTTTGTATTAAAAAACGTGATTAATCAAAAGTGATGGGATAAATTTCTATCCAAGCACCCGCTCAACCCTTGACTTATATATTTTAGATACATTAATTAATCAACTCTCAATATAGTTTATATTTGAGCTCACATGTTCATACATAAATTATTTTTAATTTTCCCTCTTGTGTGATAGTTATAGTGTTTTTGATTTTTGGTAATTATTATAACCTAACTTATAACTTATTTAATTAACTTACAAGCTTATTGTATCTAAATACGTTTAGTTTGGTAGGATAAATTTTTTAAAAGCTATAATTTATTTCATAAGTTTCTATATGTAACTTTTCAAAGCAAGTCTATTAAAAACAAGTCATAAACTATCAGGTACATTCTCGAAATTTTTTTATAAACTATTAACTAATTTATCTGCTATGCTAAATTTACCAAAACATACACTTAATCCACCACATGTGTACCAATAATCAATTTTGCGAAAGTTCGAAAAACTAAAACTCATTAGATCTCTCTTTATTCGGTAGGTTGTTATAATTAGTCAGATATAATTGTGACACGTAATGTTTTTTGTCCATTGATAATTTGATATACATACATTTATTGTTAAAACAACATAAATGCTAAGGAGCCAACAGTTGGCTCCTTAGCATTATTGGTTAAAACAAATACATACTTTTACATATTCTTGTTTAGAAGTATCTCATGTTATAGTACAAGCATAATTTTTTTTATTTCAAAAGTATGTTGTTGCCAAGTTGTTAGGTTGCATCTCACTTTAGAGTATGAGTATGTATATTATTATTAAAAAAAAAAATGTTATGGACTTGCAGACTTGCAGTATGAATGTTATGTTGTCTCCTACAAAAAACTTGTGCTATTTATTAATTTTTTCAATCAATTCTGAGGAAAGGCTGAGAAATGGGATCGATTGACAGGAGAATAAAGTGACAACAATCTCCAAATTCTATATACTTTCAGTGAAAAATATTAAATCTAACACACATATATATCTCACTATCTAGTTTTGGGAAATATTGTCCATGCCCATAGCCTGCCCCCACAATAATGGCATGATACACTTGTAGCTTTGTTCAACACTAAATAGTTAAAAAAAAACAAAAAAACAAAAAACAAAAAAAAACAAAAAAAAAAAAACAATGGTTTTAAATTTTAATTGAATATTTGTGAAAAGCTCCTCCCATTGTTTATCAAAAGCTGAGCAGTGCATGTGCTTGCAGATATGGACCACTATGCAATTTAATTTTATCCAGATTGTTCACATATATCTGTTGCAAATTAATAATTAAAGATTTGTATATGAATAATGGGATAAATGTCTTTTTCCACAAGCGGTGTGTAACACCAATTTCAAGTTTCAAACGCAGACTCAATTGTTGTATACCTATGTGAAGAATGCCACAATTAAGCCCATTGTGAAACAATTGGCTTTAGTTCCATGTTGTCTAATGTTATGGATTGAACTTTAGAATGTATATATTGTGACTTTGAATGACACTAGTAATCAACTTGTGCATTTGTAATATAATAATAATAATAATTTAATTTATAAAAAAAATATAAATTAAGAAAATAATTCTTAAAATTGATTTTGATCAAGTAATTGCTATAGAAGAGCCGTTACAACCATTTTCTTTATGCACTCGGCCATTTTCATGAGTAGGTGTGACTTAAAATTTGAGTACAATTTTGTAACTCCTTTAATTGGTTTATGCTCATAATTTATGGCATTCAAGCAAATTATTTTGTAACTTAAAAATAAAATTGAATGCTGAAAATTTTGGAGGGAGAATAAAATTTAATGCATGATAATATAATTTAATTCTTTGTTGCTCCTCTTTATATATATATATATATAGATAATAATAGAAGATTGTAACATAAAAAGATGGTAAACAATAATTAATATTATTAAATTTATTGTTTGTAATTAAATATAGAGAGATATATAAATGATAAAGTTTGTAACAATTTTTGGAGAGAAATTGAAATGAGGTTTTATTAAATACTATTAGCCAACAATTATATATATATAGATTTTGAAATTATTTAAATTTGTAGAGTTATAAATTTTTTTATTATACTGAAGTCTTAAAAATATAAGTTCGTAGGTGGAATTTGATAGTAGCTAGGATTTGGCATATGTAATTCATGTTTGATTTCTCAGTAAGTATAGAAAAAATTAACAAACTTCATTAGTAATAAATTGCATCTTAAAAATTTTTTAAACCTCAAATGAATATCTTAAAATTCTTAAAGTTAAAATTTAAATACAATTCAAGAAATCTAAAATTAATCGTAAATTATTTTACTTATTAAAATTATTTTTAGTATTTTTTTAACTGTTGGTCTTTTTTCAATAAATTTTCCATCCAAAATTCAGTTTTAGAAAAATTTGCAGTAACATAAAAAATGAATTGTACTAAAATAACAATTAATTTACCATTTTTACCGTCCTATCCAAAGGTTGAGTACCCAATCGACGTCTCCCCAACCACCGACGAGCACTTCAAGCGCTGGCGATACGAAAATTACAACTTTACTCTCGCATACTTCACGTCCCCATTCCTGGTCCGGTCCAGGGAGCGCGACTCGGACGGCCCGACCCACACCGGCCTATTCAACCTGTACCTCGACGAACCAGACGAGTCGTGGTCCACCCAGATCGACGGCTTCGACTACCTCATCCTCAGCGCCGGTCACTGGTTCACCCGCACCGCCGTCTACTACGAGCGCCGCCGCGCCGTCGGCTGCCGCTACTGTCAGATCCCCAACCTCGCCGACCTCCCGATGTCATACGGCTACCGCCGCGCCTTCCGGACGGCGTTCGCCTCAATCAACGGGCGGCAGGGCTTCGACGGCGTCGCGATCCTCCGGACGTTCGCTCCGTCGCACTTCGAGAACGGGCTGTGGAACGAGGGCGGCGACTGCGTGCGGCGGCGGCCGTTTGGGGGAAAGGAAGCGGTTTTGGAAGGGGCGAATTTGGAATTTTACATGGTCCAGCTGGAGGAGTTTAGGGCGGCGGTGAGGATAGGGAGGAAGAAGTTGAGGCTGATGGACACCACGCAGGCCATGCTGCTGAGGCCCGATGGGCATCCGAGCAGGTACGGGCACTGGCCCAATGAGAATGTGACTCTGTATAATGACTGCGTTCATTGGTGCCTTCCTGGGCCCATTGATTCGTGGGCCGATTTTCTGGCCCATATGATGAAGATGGAGGCACGGAGGACTTACAAGGAGAGGCTCCTGCAGAGTGGGAAGAAAATGCAGTAGAAATGTTTCTTTCTTTTCTTTTTTTAATTTTTGTTTATTTTGCCTCTGGTAAATTGGCCTTGTATGAAGGAAAATTTTCATTAAGTGCAGTTATGTTTTACTGTTTTGCTGGATTATTAATGTTAATATTGGTTTCAAATAATTTAGATGAGCATATATAAGGGGAAGATGAGAAAATAAACTTCATCAACTGCTTGTCTATTGGCTTCTTTAAACACAATTGACAAGTAAAATGACTTTAGAATGAAATATTGATGACACACTTAAACATGGAAAGCTAGAATGTAGAGCATCAAAACATTATATAAATCGTTTCTACGGGCTTTTCCTTTGATTGGATGTTTTCTTTATTTTGATTCATTTGGTTTGTTTTTCTATCTCATTTCATTAGTTAAATTTAATCTATTATTTTTTAGTTAGATATAATTGTTCAAAATCTCCATTATTTTTATTTTACTTCTTTTATGAGTAGTTGCATCAATATTTTATGAACTACGGTTGTGTTTGATAAGCCAAATAAGCTAGCTTATAGCTTATTTGGTTAGCTTATAAGCTCCCTGTATTCAAATAAACCTCGTTTGGTAGGACGAGCTTTTTTAAAAAGTTCGAGCTTATCTCATAAGCTACTTTAGGTAGTTTTTCAAATAAGCTAATTAAATTTTTTATTTCAGCTAGCTTACAGCTAATTTTACCACACATTTTTATCATATAAGCTAGTTTTTCAACTATAAGTCATAAGCTATAAGCTATAAGCTAAAAAATTACAAATAAACTATAAGCTAGATTATCAACTAATTTTACCAGACATAGCCTACAACTTTACAAGCATAAATTTATTGCTGGTTTCAACATTCCAGACGTTAAAATAGAGTAGGTATTAATTTAGGAAGGTAGGGAAGTGTCATTTCAAATTTATGCGGTCAATTTATCAATATTCAAATATTTGCGCTATTCACAATCACATTCCCAGAGATATTAGAAAAACAAAATGCAATCTTGAGAGATATGAATTTCACATGTAACAAATTGAAACTCGGTGATTAGCACTTTACAGATGGAAGCTGGAAAACAAAAAAATCAATATACATGTACATTTAACTATTAAAGTCGTCCGAAAACTTTTCAACCTCGGTAAGACAATCACAAACTTTTAAATTGATAATCGTAAGTGCTGACAATTACTATCATTTTTCTTACAAACGCGGTTGGATATAAATTATTTTCAATCTCGTCTCATCGATAACTATTTTTTATTAATAATATAATCTAATACTAATTTTTTAAGCAAAATTCACTAATACTCCAATCCATTTTTTTTTTCAAAAATCTTATCAATATGATTAAACAATCAGAATTAAATTTACCACACATTTTTAAAAAAATATAATTCATACATTAATATTTTTTTAACGGCAAATTTGTCCTTAATATCACAATTTTTATCGAAGTTGTAATTTAATCATGACTTTTTCAATTTTACAAATTATATCACAATTTTTTGGTTTGTTGCAAACAATTTGAAAATAGTCATAGTAAAGCTGAAATGGTTGTGATATAGTTTGCACGGGATATGCAAATCGGTGAACCTATTTGCAACAAATTGAAGGTTGTGATATAATTGCAAAAGTGAAAAAGTCGTGATTAAATTGCAATTTTGAAAAAGGTCATGATATTAAGGGCAATTTTGCCTTTTTTTAACTATCAATCATTCTATATTCTTTTTTTATTTATTTATCACATTCTTTAATCATTTATATCTGATATTTCATTTTTACTAGGCTAATAGCATAATACCACTTTTTAAGGTGCTCAACTCACAAATTAGTAGCAGTGGTTGAAAATAAGCTCAACAATAAATGGAACTTACTGTTCTCATAGTTGACTTATCGAACCTCCCCTGCCGCGTTAGCAGGAGCAGGTACACGCGTAATATAAGTAATTACACTTCTGCCCCCGAAAACTCATCCCCATTTTTACAAATTTACCCCTCGACTCCCCGCAAATTTAATTCCCTACTTCCCACCGAGCCATGCTGAAAATATTCAGACGGCGGAACAAAACCCATCGTCCCCAATCGCTGCCGCCGTAAACCCTGAAAAATACCCCGACGCCATGTCGGCGCCGCCGCCTACCGCCGCCGCAATCCCCCACTTCCACACCACTCCTCCCCTTTTCCCGACTGTCAACTCCACCGTCCTCCCCGACCCGTCCAAGTTCTTCGCCCCCGACCTCCTCTCCGCTCCTCTCCCGACCAACTCCTTCTTCCAGAACTTCGCCCTGGAAGACGGCGACCAGCCGGAGTACTTCCACCCGTACCTCGTCCAGTCGTCCCGGTCCAAGCTCACCCTCTGCTACCCCTCCCTGTTCACCACCGCCGCCTTCTTCTACCAGATCTTCGCCGCCGACATCGCCATATCCACCCTCAACAACCCCAATCCGAACGCGAAACACGTGATTTCCAAGTACAGCGACCTCAGCGTCACCCTCGATTTCCCCTCGAACAACCTCAAGTTCTACCTCGTCCGCGGCAGCCCCTTCGTGACCTGCAAAATCAGGCGCAAGGTCCCGCTCTCGATTTCGACCAACCACACGATTCGAGCCCTAATCCCTAACACCGACCTCACGAAATACACAATCAAGCTCAACAATAGCCAGACATGGCTGCTGTACGCCTCGCCCCCTGTAAAATTGACCCTGGTCAAAAACAGCATCAGCAGCTCCACCGAGTATTCCGGTCTGATCCGAATAGCCGTCCTACCCGACCCGAAATCCGAATCCGTTCTGGATCGGTACAGCTCCTGCTACCCCGTGAGCGGCGAAGCTCTTTTCAACGAACCTTTCAGAATCGACTACAGATGGAAGAAAGAAGGGTCGGGAGATTTGCTAATCCTAGCCCACGCCCTCCATCGCCGCCTCCTCTCAGCCGACTCCTCAGTTACTGTGCTCGACAATTTGAAGTACAACAGCGTGGACGGTGAACTAGTGGGCATCGTCAGTGATTATTGGACCATGAAAACCGAGCCCGTGCCAGTGACCTGGCACTCAATCGAAGGCGTTAACAAACAATACTACTCTGAAATCATCCAAGCTCTGGATAAGGACGTCGAGTCGCTCAACGCCAGCTCGATCTCCACCAAATCTTCCTATTTCTACGGGAAGCTAGTCGCTCGAGCCGCCAGGCTGGCGCTGATTGCCGAGGAAGTTTCTCATCTGGACGTGATCCCAACTATCCGGAAGTTCTTGAAGAAGACGATCGAGCCCTGGTTGGACGGCACTTTCAATGGCAACGGGTTTTTGTACGATCCGAAATGGGGCGGGCTCGTGACCGAACAAGGCTCGTCAGATCGAACAGCCGATTTCGGATTCGGGATTTTCAACGACCACCATTATCACATCGGCTACTTCATTTACGGAATATCCGTGCTAGCCAAGATTGATCCCTATTGGGGGAGAAAATACGAGCCTCACGCTTACTACTTGATGTCCGATTTCATGAACCGCCGGAGGAGGAGGAGAAAAAATGGGAATAATAATAATAATAATAATAATAATAATAATAATAATAATAATAATAACTTGAGCTATAGTACTCGTCTGAGATGCTTCGATCTTTACAAAATGCACTCATGGGCTGGTGGGCTTACCGTTTTTGCCGATGGGCGGAATCAAGAAAGCACGAGTGAGGCTGTGAACGCGTACTACTCGGCAGCTCTAATGGGGATGGTTTATGAAGACACGAGCTTGTCATCTTTCGGGTCGACTCTATTGGCTCTTGAAATGAAAGCTGCCGAAATGTGGTGGCACGTGAGGAAAGACAATTATCTGTATCCGGAGAAGTTTGTTAGGGATAACAGAGTTGTTGGGGTGTTGTGGTCGAGCAAGAGGGATAGCGGGCTTTGGTTTGCGCCTCCCGAGTCGAGAGAGAGTAGGCTCGGAATTCAGCTGCTCCCACTTTTGCCGGTTAGTGAGGTTTTGTTCTCGGATTTGCAGTATGCGAAAGAGCTTGTGGATTGGACTGTGCCGGTTTTGAAGAGGGAAGGGGTCAGTGAAGGGTGGAAAGGGTTTTTGTACGCGTTGAGAGGGGTTTATGATCCAAAGGGGGCTTTGGAGAGTATTCGGACGTTGGAAGGGTTTGACGATGGGAATTCTTTGACGAATCTTTTGTGGTGGGTTTACAGCAGAAGGGTGAATGGGAGCTTCAGGTACTAGCAATATAAGTGTTGTTCGTTCGGGTTGATGATTGTTTGGGTTAAGGAGAAGGAAAAAAGGGGGAAAAGAAAAAGTTGAGTCCTTTTTATGGTTTTGTTTTGTTTTCGTGGTGGTTTAATGATTTTTATGTCTGTCTTGTATTGAACTCAGTTGCTGAGTTCCATGTGTTTCATGTCTCCCCTCTATATGGGAAAATCCTCAGTTTCATTAAGTGTGTGGTGCAAATCGCAGATCTTGTTTTTAAAGTTTTTGATTTGACGAGTTACGTTGAGATTACGCTGATGATGTTTGTAGAATGGTGAATGAAGTGAAGAAAAAGTGTCTTTTTGACGAGCACGACAGCTGAAAAGGACATGTGCTCGTTTCTCTCTAGAAATTTGAGATATGCTTAACAAAATAAATGCTCGAGTACAACCCAAGGGCTCAATTGAGTTGTTATATCGTGTAGCTCGGATTTGATCATGTTTTGATTCGAGTTTAACGTTATTTAACCACGGATCCAGCATCTTGCTCGAGGTATGCTTGACAAAGCTCGAACTAATACATGCTTGAGTTCAACCCTAAGGGTTCAACTGCTTGAGTTCAACCCCAAGGGTTCAACTGATTCGTGATATCGTGTAGCTTCAACTTATTCGTGATATTGTGTAGCTTGGGTTTGACCAAGATTGATTCACACTTTTGCCTAGAAGCTCATATTCAGTTAGCTTCACCTCGTTGTATGCTTGAGCTTCATATTCAGTTAGCTTCACCTCGATGTATGCTTGATAAAGCTCGAATTAATACATGCTCGAGTTCAACCCAAAGGCGGTCCAACTCGTATACCCGAGATGAATATGTGTTACATTGTTGAATTCCCATATTAAGTATGGAAATTGGGACACATTTATGAGTTACATATTGATTATTGAGGAATTAAATTATATATTATGTTACAAATATTAAATACTATTAAGACCGTTGAGCTTATCAATGTGCCGTCATTTTTTAGTTGAAACTCGCTGTTGTGCTCCCATGTCCTTTTGATTCTTGGTTTGATTCCTTGGGGTTAGTTTGATTGTGAATTTTGTGGATTAAGGCTATAAAGTTTCATGCCCATTTTAACACGGAAAGATGAAGTTTTTTAATATCGTTTTTGGAATTAAGAAAATGACTTTATATATATATATATAGTAAGATTACTGTTGGACTAGCTACAAAGAAAAAACAAAAAAAAAAACACAAACAAAAACAAAAACAACAGTGTAAACAAAGTATTACATTTTATAAATTGTATTTTTATTATGAAGTTTTGATGGAGGACCTATCTAATTGTTGGGCAACTTCACATAATTTGTGATATGTATATGATGTTGCAAAACTTGTACGTATTCAGGGAAATAAATGCTCACATGTCCACGGTGGGCACATGTTAATATGCCCACCGACTTATGTGATATGTATATAATGTTGCAAAACTTGTACGTATTCAGGGAAATGCTCACATGTCCACGGTGGGCACATGTTAATATGCCCACCGACTTATGTGGCATGCACATATTGGTAATGTACTTTTTTTAACATATTAACATTACCAATGTGTGCATGCCACATCAACGGTAGACATATTAACATGTACCCACCGTGGACATGTGAGCCTTTCCCCGTTTATTCATGGTAAACCAAACTTGGAGGATAGAGGAATAACTTAAAGGGGCAATAATAATGGACCAAAAGGAAATCTCCTAATTTATTTACACATTCGATTTTTTACCATAAACATACAGTTGACTGATTAAAATTTATTTTCTTGAAAAATTGTGGTGTTTTGACTAACATTTTCTAGACTGGGAATAACCTTTTTTGTTTGTCCTAATATTGACCTTTTTTCGAAGACCATGAGTTACCTTTATCTTTAATAATTACATTTATTTATGCATATTATTTTGTAATAAATATACAATTAAACAGTTAACTTTCATATTTAATTACTTTAATTTTTTTGTAGCGTAAGACTGGACGCCGTGTCCCGCAACATGGTGACGAATAGCTGGCAGAAGCCCGTCACGAAAACGTCTCGCCTTCTTCGTCTCAGTGTCCACCAGATAAGGGACAAAGGACCCGAGACGAACAAAATCCCGCTCGTACTCATCTACAGAGCGGTGGCCCTGATTAAGCGCCAAGAACTGGCGCTCCATCTCAGCCTTGTAGGTATCCGTGTAATACTTCTCCCGCAGCATCTCCTTGCACTGTGCCCAGGTGAGGTTCTCCTTCTCACCAGGGGGCAAGCCCTAGTAGGAGTTCCACCACAGCCTGGCGTCTCCTGTCATCTGGACCTGGGCACACAGAATGCTGTGCCTCTCGGAGCACTCAATGATCTCGAAGATGGCCTCGAGAGCCTGGATCCACTCATCGACTAGTCGAGGGTCTCCCTGCCCCGAAAACTTGTCTGGGTTGTAGCCGCGAAACTGGGCGACTACCTCAGCCTGGGACATCTCTCTCTGAGCTTGGTTCTGACGACGGGCCATCTGAGAATAAGCCGCGTAACTGGGTCAGAACAGGAGGATGAAATTGCATAAGGCTGAAAGGAAACGCTGAATACTGGAATAGGCACAAATTTCTTGACGAGTTGCTAAAAATAACTCGATAATCTAGAGTTTGACTAGAGTTTGAATCTAGAGTTCTGAAATCTGATAGAGGACATAACTGATACTACTAGGAGTCTTATACTGATCTGAGCATCTAGAGTTCGGACTATCTGAATCCTGTTGAGCATAGACATAGTACGGTTTGCTTATATAAACTTTGAAAAACTTTTACAGCAAGCACTTACCTGGTAGTCGGCGCGGCGTGAGTGTGGTGTGGCCGAGTTTTGCAAAATTTCTCTGTCTTTTAAAACATTCGAAAGCACAAACGGTGCTCTGATACCAACTGCAACACCCCGCTAACTAGGGCCAAATTTTCGCAAATTTTAACTCTTTCGAAAACGCTTATAAATTTTTCGAAATCATTTGCAAACTATCTCGGGATGCTGCTAAGGACTTTTCTGCTTAAAAACCCATTTCTTTAACCTAGGTCTAACAACTGGTTTAGACTTAAAGAAATCAGGTTTATATTTTTACGAATCATGCACATTAGTCTGGACCCGTTCGTACTGGCGAACCGGGTAAAATTATTTAAGTCTGATAATTAAGTCATGCATGTTCGAAATTAAACGCAAGCATAGCGGAAGTCTAAAATACGTGGTTATAATAGTTTATAAAATAGTTTAAACAAATTTCCCGGGAACAGCTTTCGTGCGGAACTCACGACCACCACCACCACAGCTCGTCTCACGCCTGCCCGCGGACCCTGTCATCTGAAATTATAAAGTGGGGGTGAGTACGGTCCACTTGTACTCCATAAAAATCCATTCTAAAGTAAACAGCAATATTAATAATGATATCGCAAACTGGTATATATAAGTAAACTGAAACTCCCGGAACTCTCTGGCCTGTAACTCCCGGAACACTCTGGCCGGTAACCGTGTGCACACTCTGATGGTATAACTAGGGCAAACTGGGCCACCACCAGAACTTAGGGAAGGCAAACTTGGCCTTAACCCAAAGTGGATAAAACTCATATACATACCTGAACGTGATATCGACTATTTAACTCAATGTATAACCCAGACTGGGTCCCCACCTGATCGGTTTTGAAAATGAGTAAGTGCGGCTATGCTGATAGCTGACTCCTCAAGCTACATAAAAATATAAGCAAACAAATATACTAAGTACTATGCTCGTCATATGCTCAAAAATATGCTAGGATGCTCTACTCTATCAGATTACTCATCCGGATATAAAGGAACGCTCTAAGGGTTCACAGAAATAATTCTAAGTCCGGAAATAATACTGATATGCTTAACTGATCTGGTTTGGCTCGGAAAAATACTTAAATTTCGGAATAAGACTCGGACCGAAAATCACGAACCAAAACGGACTCGAACCGCCGGCTAAACCGGCCGGTTCGCTAACTGGCTGAACCGGGTCGGGCTGGACCGGACCCGGTTGGACCACCGGGTCACACTGGACCGGTTGGTCACGGGCTGCTCGGACTGGCCGGGCTCGATCCCGTGCCGGGCCTGCTGGGGCCATGGCACGGCGCTGGGCACTAGCTGGGTGCGACCGGGCACGGTACTAGGCGCTGCTGGGCGCGGGCTGTGCGGCTGGCACGGGCCCTGGCACGACTGGTGCCACTAGGTGCGGCTGGGCACGACCGAGAGTCACTGGGTGTGCTGGCGTGCTGCTGGGCACGGTCGAGCACGAGGGACGCGGGAACTGGCGCGTACCCGGGTTGACTGGGCACTGGGCGTGCGGCTGGCACGACCCGAGTGCGACTGGCGCGAGAACGGACGTGGCCAGACACTACTCGCGCGGCTCGGGCGCGGCTAGGGCTGTCAGGGTGCTACCGGGCGACCCTGGGCACGCGGGCATGCTGCTGGGCACGTCCCGGGCTAACTGACTACTCGGGCGTGCTGCTGGGCACGTCCCGAGGCCTCTGGACCTGACTCGGGGTCACTACAGCACGGCACTGGACACTCGGGTGCGCTGCTGGCACGACCCGAGGTCGACTCCGCGTGGTACGAGCGACTGGCTCGGGATCACGCGTGCATGACACTGGGACAGCGCTGCCGGGCGCTGTCGGAGGTGCTCTGGCGCGACTGGCGCTGAGACCTCGCGGGCTGGCACGGACAGGCGCGGCTGGGCGCTGTCACGTGCACTGGGGACTGCGGTGCCTCGCGAGCGCTAGGCGCGGGCACGGACAGGGGCACTGCCTGGCCCCTGCGACGCGGCACGGGCACGGCACGCGCGACTGGCGCGGCTGGTGACCCTAGCCGGTCCTTTGCCAAACTTCCGGCAACTTTGCCGGGGACTACTGAACCAAATCAACCTAATATGACATAAAATGCTCAAAAATGCCAAAAGTCACTGAGGGACCTCGGTTGGATTTGGTGGTGGGCTTATAGGGCCGATTAGGCACGAGGCCACCCTAGGGCACAAAAATGAACATGCTCAACATGAAAATTGACCTAGGGCCGAATGATATACATCAAAAATCATGGCTAATGAGGCTAGAACATTGGTCAATACATGCATGCACATATACTTAGGTTCGGGGGTGAAAATGGCTCGATTTCACTTAACAAATTGACCGAACAAATGAACTCAAAGCATGAAACTGTTTTAACCATGTCATACTCATGATTTTTGAGGATTTTTAAGATACTAATCTCGGCCATATCATGCATGTACCATAACTTACGAAATTAGGGCTTAAATCTTCAAAAATCCAAATCTCCATATTCTTCTCGTGCATGGCATCATTTTTGTACATGATAAATCTTATTTTATCATGAATAAGCTAGGAAAAATGAAAGTCACGAGCTAACCTTGCTCGAGCTCGCGAATGGTGCTAATGGCCTTTGCTCGGGCTCGCAAATGGCCTAGGAGACTAGCCTCGACTTAGGGGCTTGAATGGCTGAGGAGGATAGCTTCAAGAGACTTAGAAAAATCCAAACTAAGCTTGGATAATGATAAGCCTCGAGATAACTAGGCTGGAACAAGCTGGACACGAGCACTCCTCTTCCCCGGGGCACACGCGCGCGCGGCTAGGCTTGCCTTGGCTTGCTCTCGGTTTTTCTCTTGTTTTCCCTCAATGTGCTAAGTGTTATGCTCGAAAATTATGAGTATCCAAGAGCTCTAACACTCAGCTGAAGGTGGCCTTATAAGGGAAATGCATGGGCGGAGAAAACAATGCTCAAAGTGGAGACACACACACATCACATGTGCATGGGGACATGGTTTGGGGCTGTTTGCACGAACTTGGAGGGTTGGCAGGGGCATCTTGACTGACCAAGGCATTAAAAAATGATGGAGAGCAGGTCTGGTCGGTCCCAAGGTGGAGGAGGAGGTAGTGGGGGACAATGCCTTACACACTTGAATAAAATATTCCACAAGCACATGCTCCACTTTGGCTTAATCATAGGCTGACTTCCTTAACACTTTCTTAGGGACATCTTAGCCCTAAATGACCCTCATTAAGTCCTTAATACACGCAGCATTGGGTCATGGAAGGAAGTGGGCCGGAATTTCAAGAATTGGGCTCCAAATGATGGGCTGTCGCTGCTGGCGCTGGGCCTGGGCGCTGCTGGGCCCTGGGCGCGAGCTGGGCGCGGGAACTGCTGGGCTGCGCGTGCTAAAAGGCTTGGGCCGAGAATGCCACATGCATAGGGCTGGAAATAAAACTCTCCACACTTAGAAAATTCCAAAGGTGTTTGGCCATGACTTGGGCCACCATGCTTGACTCGCGCGAGGCTAGGGCGCGGGCGCTAGGGCGCGACACTAGGGACTCGGGCCGATCATGAAACACTTGGCTAGGGCTAAACTTGTGGCACAAAAAGGAACCCAAAAATACTTAGAAAACTTATGCCACACCACTAACCATGACTTGGGCACTCGCGGCTTGGCGAGGCACGCGACACTAGGGCGCGAGGACTCGGACCCGTGCACGAGCTCGGTGCGGGGTTACTTAGGCCGAGGGAATGATATCCAAGACTTGATAAAAATGATCTCATACTTAGAAAATATTCTAAGTAAGGCTGTGAGCACGGCTAGGGCTCGAACAAGACTCGAGACTACTAGGGCTCGAGAATTGGCTAGGGGCAACTAGGCGCGATACTCGTGACCGAACGACCCAGTTCCGGACACGGCTTGACTTGGACGATTTATCGAAACATACTAGGTTTCGATTATTCGTCAACTGGAATAATTAATTCCGACTGAATAAAATCCATTACTAATATAAATGGACCGGAATTAATAACTGAGATTGAATAGCTGATAACTGGGCTCGGAACTCAAGACGAGCAGTATTAATAAAAAGAAATAGTTCAACTGGGAACTAAAAACTGTCATTTTATTAATACAGAACTGGGTATTACAGCTTTCTTGGGTCCGAGTTTAGCGTCAGCAAGTTTAGAATTCTTCGTCAATAGATTCCACTTGCGTTCCGAAACACTAAGCTTTGCAATATCCTCAAGCTTTTCTCTAAACTCACCGCTTAATCTCGGCTCCTTTTTCCTTTTGGCTACAAATACGAAAAGGTCCGACCTGTTAGCGAAAGAAAAACAAATTTTACAAAAAAAAAAAACCCAACCACACCACACTCACGCCGCTCCGACTACCAGGTAAGTGCATGCTGTTAACTTTTTCAAAGTTTATATAAGCAAACTGTACTAAGTCTATGCTCAATAGGATTCAGATAATCCGAACTCTAGATGCTCAAACCAGTAGAAAGACTCCTAGCAATATCAGATCTATCTCTATCAGTATTTAGAATTTTAACCAGAACTCTAGTCGAACTCTAGATTATCGAGTTATTTTCAGCAACTCGTCAAGAAATTTGTGCCTATTTTAGTATTCAGCGTTTCTTTTCAGCCTTATTCAATTTTCATCTCCTGTTCTGACCAAGTTATGCGGCTTATTATTCAAATGGCACGCTGCAGAATCAGGCTCAGCGGGAGATGACTCAGGCAGAGGTAGTCGCCCAGTTCCGCGGCTACAATCCCGACAAGTTTACAGGGCAGGGAGATCGTCGCCTAGTTGATGAGTGGATCCAGGGTCTCGAGGCTATTTTTGAGATCATCGAGTGCTCCGAGAGGCACAACATCCTGTGTGCCCAAGTTCAGATGATGGGAGACGCCAGGCTGTGGTGGAACTCCTACTGGGGCATGCGCCCTGGTGAGAAGGAGAATCTCACATGGCCGCAGTTCAAGGACATGCTGAGGGATAAGTATTACCCAGATACCTACAAGGCTGAGATGGAGCGTCAGTTCTTGGAGCTTAAGCAGGGCCACCGCTTAGTGGATGAGTATGAGCGGGAGTTCGTTGACGTGACGTTTTCGTGACGAGCTACTGCCAGTGATCCGTCACCACGTAGCGGGACATGGCGTCCAGTCTTATGCCAATGTTGTCGCTAAGGCCCAGGAGACAGACGCCAGTCTCAAGATGGATCTGGTTTAGCCGTCAGTTCAGCCACCAGCGTTGCCCCCATCCCAGTACCCAACATTACCCCCGGCTCAGCCTGCACCTATCCAGCAGACGAAGCCTAAGAACAAGAGGAAGTGGAAGGTCAGCAGAATGACCGGAGGAACAAACAGAGACAACCATAGATTCCACTATGTGGCACCTGCGGAAGCCCATACCGCGGAGACTGTCTTGTCGGATAGAACGTTTGCTACAACTGTCGGAGGCCCGGACATACCATCTGGAACTGTCCGGATAGGCAACAGCAGCAACGGCAGCAGAGGCGAGGACAGCAGGCACAGGTTTATGCAGTCGAGCAGGCTGAGACAGAGCAAAACCCAGGTACTATGTCTGGGATGATTATTTTGAATGATATGCCTATATTTTCTCTGTTCGACACTGGTGCGACGCACTCGTTTGTGTCAACTCGATGTACAGAGGCCATTGGAGTTCAGCCCATCAACACTGTTGACCCTCTCGAGGTGAGCCTAGCCTCGGGAAGGAAGATAGTGACGAGCTCCAAGGAAGAGGACCTTAAACATAGTATTAGCGGCCGAATTTTGAAGGCTGAAGCTTATGTTATTGAGATGAGGGATTTCGACCTCATTCTCGATATGGATTGGTTGACGCGTTATCGAGCTGACATTCGTTTCCACGATTGGGACGTGATTCTTTATCTTCCGAAGGAAAGTCAGATCACGTTTTTCGGCTCGAAGACGCGAACCCTATCTCGTGTCATTTTGATGGCGAAGGCGAGGAAGATTCTGCGCATAGGAGATTGTCAGGGTTACCTGGTGAGCCTTGTTGAAGAAGGATAGAGAGCACAGACACCTCATGACGTCCCAGTTGTTCGTGAGTTTGTGGATGTGTTCTCGGATCAGCTACCAGGAGGACCGCCCAGCAGACAGGTGGAGTTCACCATTGATCTTGTGCCAAGAGTAGGACCGGTGTCAAAGGCACCCTACAGAATGGCTCCGAAGGAGTTGCAGGAGTTGAAGACGCAGATCGAGGAGTTGTTGAAACTCGGTTTTATCCGACCAAGCATCTCACCTTGGGGAGCATCCGTCCTATTCGTCTAGAAGAAAGACGAATCCATGAGAATGTGCATCGATTACTGGAATCTCAACCGGTTAACGGTGAAGAATAGGTATCCACTCCCCAAGATAGACGATTTGTTTGACCAGCTGTGAGGAGCTTGCGTATTTTCCAAGATCGATTTACGCTCAGGCTATCATCAGCTGAAGATTAAGGAGTCCGACATAGCCAAGATTGCTTTCCGGACGAGATATGGACACTACGAGTTCGTGGTTATGCCGTTTGGCTTGAGTAACGTGCCGACGGTGTTCATGGACCTGATGAATCGAGTGTTCGATCAGTACTTAGACCGATTTGTTATCATCTTCATTGATGACATTTTGATCTACTCCAAGAGTTTGGAGGAGGATGAGCAGCATCTGAGGGTTGTTTTCAGGACCCTTAGACGAGAAAAGTTGTATGCCAAGTTCTCCAAGTGCGAATTTTGGCTGAAGAGAGTGGCATTTTTAGGCCACATCATCACCGAGAGAGGCATAGAGGTCGATCCAGCGAATATTGCCGCAGTTCGGAACTGGTCAGCACCCAGAAGTCCCACCGAGGTCTGCAGTTTTCTTGGTTTAGCAGGGTATTATCGCAGATTTATTGAGGGTTTCTCGAAGATTGCCTTCCCTTTGTCCAAGCTGACGAGGAAATCTGTGAAGTTTGAGTGGACGAGTCGTTGTGAGGAGAGCTTTCAGGAGCTCAAGAAGAGGCTTACGACGGCTCCAGTGCTGACTATTCCGGATCCTACTCGAGGTTTCACCATCTATAGTGATGCTTCGAAGCAGGGTCTTGGGTGTGTGCTTATGCAAGATGGCCAAGTCGTCGCGTACGATTCACGTCACTTGAAGCCCCATGAGCAGAACTATCCTACGCACGACCTAGAGTTGGCAGCGATTGTGCATGCACTCAAGATTTGGCGCCATTATCTGTATGGTGGTCGGTGCGAGATCTTTACCGATCACAAGAGTTTCAGTATATCTTCATGCAGAAGGAGCTCAACATGCGCCAGAGGCGATGGTTGGAGCTTGTGAAGGATTATGACTGCACCATACAGTACCATCCGGGGAAAGCGAACGTGGTAGCAGACGCCCTAAGCCGAAAGGTGAGGGGTGAGTTAGCTTGTTCTATCACCGATCAGCGCCAACTTATCAGAGAGTTTGCCCGGATGCAGATTGAGGTCGTCGACTCACTTCCTAAGGAGATTTAGGGGAGTGTTAGCTCGATGCGAGTTCAGCCCATGCTGAGAGATAGAATCTGGCAGGAGCAATCCTGCGATCAGTTCATTTGCACCCTAGAAGCGAGGTTCACGCCGAAGGCATAGAGGGCTTTTACCGAGGTACAGATGGAGTGGAGTTCAGAGGCCGCATTGTCGTGCCAAAGGTCGGGACCTTACGCAAGGAAATTCTGACTGAGGCCCACAGTGCGCCATACCTAGCCCACCCTGGGAGTACCAAGATGTACCACGACTTGAAAAGGTTGTTCTGGTGGCGAGGGTTGAAGAGAGATGTAGCGGACTTCGTGAAGAAGTGTTTGGTCTGTCAGCAAGTTAAGGTCGAGCACAAGAGTCCCATAGGTCTGCTACAGCCACTTGAGATACCCAGTTGGAAGTGGGAAGAGGTTACCATGGACTTCGTCACAGGGCTACCTAAGTCGTCCGAGCATCACGACGCAATTTGAGTAGTGGTAGACAGGCTGACGAAAGTCCCACACTTTATGCCGGTGACGATGACCATGTCGATGGACCAGTTGGCCGAGATATATACCTGTGGTGTTATTCGACTCCACGGAGTGCCCGTTACGATCATATCTGATCGAGATCCCAGATTCACCAGCAGATTCTGGGAGAGTTTGCATGAGGCAATGGGCAACCAGTTGAAGTTCAGTACGGCTTATCATCCAGAGACGGACGACCAATCCGAGAAGACGATCCTGACGCTCGAGGATATGCTTCGAGCCTTGATTCTGGACAGAGGTACTAAGTGGGAGAAGTGGTTGCCACTAGTCGAGTTCGCCTACAATAACAATTATCAGGCGTCGATTCAGATGGCTCCCTACGAAGCACTTTATGGCCGCAAGTGTCATTCGCCTCTTTATTGGGATGACGTCAGAGAGCGACGTGTAACGCCCCGCTCTAACTTAATTATCAGAGTGCGTTTACAAGACATATTTTAAAATAGTTCGAGAAAATGATTCGGAGCGTTACTAAAACATCTATTTTTTTTTCTTTTAGAAACCCGTTATGACCGTTTAAAAATTTACAACAAAAACGGATTTACATAATATACAATCCGACTATAAAATCGGATCAAAAGTCAAAGTTCGACAAACAGTGAAATCAGCGGAAAGTAGCGTGGCAAAATATACAACAAAAACATTTAACTTCGATCCACCCGTCAACTTCACAGCTCCGGACCGACTTCATGACCTGAAAATTTTTTGATAAAATGGGGTGTGAGTACCACTGTACTCCGTAGGAACTCATACTAAAGTAAACAGCAATAATAATAGTAACATCATGATCAAAAGCATATAACATAACCGTGAATTTCCTGGTCAACAGTATAAACCGGACCGGGATCCGTGAATCTACCGGCTGTCATGATGATAATGATAATGATAATGATGATGACAATAATAAGCCGGAATCCATGTGCACATACTAGTGGTAGATGACGCCACTAGAACTTAGAACGGAATTATGGCAACCTGAACCGGCCAACATCCATTCCAAGCGGAAAACATGATTGACATACCTTGAACATGATATCGTAATTATAATCAATGTAATACCCAGTCTGAGTCCCCACCTGTACTGAAGATATGAAACTGGAAGTGCTGATAGTCGTGAACTGATCAAACTGTAACATAATATAAACATTTACTAAGTACCATGCTCAGATTAATAAATTTAACTGTTAAGATGCTCGACTCGACTTAATATGATATCCGGATATAAAGGAACGCACTAAAGGTTCACAAAAATAATTCTAAGTCCGGAAATTACACTGATATGCTTAACTGATCTGGTTTGGCTCGGAAAATAATTTAAATTTCACAATAAGACTTGGACCGAAATTTACGAACCAAAACAGACTCGAACCGCCGGCTAAACCGGCCGGTTCGCTAACTGAATAAACCGGGTCGGCTTGGACCGGACCGGGTTGGACCACCGGTTCACACTGGACCGGGTAGTCACGGGCTGGCTGGGCTCGGTCCCGTGCCGGGCCTGCTGGGCCATGGCACGGCACTGGTCACGGGCTAGGTGCGACCGGGCCTCGGCACTAGGGATGCTGGGCGCGGGCAGTGCGGCTGGCACTGGCCCTGGCACTGGCCGAGCGCGGGGCAGTGCGGCTGGCACTGGCCGAGCGCGAGGGACGCGGGATAGACGCGTACCCGGGCTAACTGGGCACTGGGCGTGCGGCTGGCACGACCCAGGTGCGGCTGGCGCGAGGAAAGACACGGCCAGACATGACTCGGGCGTCTCGGGTGCAACTAAGGTTATCAGGGCGCTGCCGGGCGACCCTGGGCACGCGGGCGTGCAGTTGGGCACGTCCCGAGGCCTGTTAAGTTACTCGGGGTCAATAAGGCACAGTACTACACACTCGGGTGTGCTGTTGGCACGACCCGAGGTCAGCAGCGCGTGGCACGAGTGACTGTCCCGGGGTCGCGCATACCCGGAACTGGGACAGAACTGCCGGCATGGCCGCTATGTGCGGCAGCATGCCGTGACCGGCCCTTGCCGGTCGTTCGGCCACTTTCCTTGATCAAATTGACATAACATGACATGATTAACACATTTATACATACATGGGTCTGAGGGTCATGATAATAACATGAAATTTGATCTTATTTGACATGATGGGCCACGGCGTGCGCGATAGGCGCGTCCGACGGCCTTAACGTGTACCCTCGACCAAACTTGAACTTTTCTCGTGCAACATGAGTTAATGGACCATAATTTATCATTTAAAGGCTGTTGGAACATAAATGTCCCTAACAAAGTCGATCACAATGAAGGATACCCTAGTAGGGCAAGGAATGGCCCGTGGGCGCGTGCTACGGGCACGGTCCACTTCCCTTGGCCATTTCATCAACCAAATGAATACTTATCTCGGGCTATCTTTTATAACTGAACATAATACATTAAATAAGGACTAATGATGCATGGTTTGCTCGAGAGAAGTTGACTATATAAAGAGATGAATCGTTAGGGTTTAAAATGTGCACCCGAGGGCATTTTCGATCATTACATGAACTTAGACCTATAATTTGAACTTGGTATGATATAAGGTTAGGAGCATATTACCCTTTTGTTCCCCGAGGAAAATTAGCAAGATGTTGATGATGGTTTATTCCTTTTCCCTTCCTTTGCGCGCGTACGTAAGTTGTGATTAAAATATCTTAATCTCGATTATAGTTTGCTTAGGACATAGCTTAAGTTATAAGATGAAAATATGTCCAAGAGTTGGGATTTATAGGCGTGAAAATGGATCAAAACGTGAAGTAATATGCGTGACCAATGAGCTCGTGGCAAATGGCACATCCTAAGGGCACGAGGTGGATTTTTGCTTGCTTAGTCACCACATACTTGGCACAAAAGGGCCACTTGGCTAAGGTGATGGATATTCACGTGATTTTGCCCCAAATTTCCATCCACTTGAGTTCATTAATTAGTTAAGCACGCTTAGGGCTCGATTATGCGTGATTACCCTAGATTAAGGCGATTAGAAGAAAATTAAGCACCCTAGCCGTGCCATGAGCAATGTTTAAGGACATATGATAGTAGAATGATTACTTAGGCTTAAAATGAACATAATTGAGGTACTTAAGGAACCATTAAGTACGATTATGCGTATGATTACGCACGATTAGCGCAAGATTAGCACATTTATCGCTCGATTAAATATGATTTAATTTGAAAATATTTTTATCGGGCGATTGAACATAAATTGACTTATACTTTGGATTCTGAGAATAATATGAACATTACGAAGCTAAGTACGTAATTTACATTAGGTAAAAATGGGCTATTACACGACGAGTACTCGGTCCGAAGTTAATCGAGGAGACAGTTGAGCAAGTAGCCTGGATCAGAGAGAGGCTCAAGACAGCCCAGAGTCGGCAAAAGTCCTCAGCCGACAAGCATAGACGAGAGATGCATTTTGAGCCCGGAGATCATGTCTTTCTGAAGGTTCGACCGATGAGAGGTTTCGTTCGCTTCGGGAAGAGAGAGAAGTTGCATCCTCGCTACATAGGCCCGTTCGAGGTTCTCAAGCGAGTGGGCGAAGTCGTCTATCGAGTAGCCCTGCCTCCCGAGTTGGCTAGCGTACATAATGTTTTTCACGTTTCGATGTTACGCCCGTACGTGTGCGATTCCGAGCATGTGCTTCAGCACAATGAGATTCAGCTTCAGCCAGATTTGACTTACGAGAAGCAGCCCGTAGCAGTTCTGGACCGAAAGGTTCTTCGGCTTAGGAACCGAGATGTTCCCCTCGTCGTATCAGATGGAATCGCCACGGAGATTCAGATGCCACTTGGGAGCGCGAAGCGGATATTAGAGCTCGTTTTCCATATTTTGAGTTCTGATATGTATCTAGTTGTATGTATTCTCCAGTTTTAGTATTTCCGAGGGCGGAAATATTTTTAAGGGAGATAGATTGTAATAGCCCAGTTCTGTATTAATAAAAGTGACAGCTTAGTTCCAAGTTTGAACTATTTTCCTTTTATTAATATTGCTCGTTTCGAGTTCCGAGCCCAGTTATTTCAGCTATTCAATCTCAGTTATTAATTCCGGTCCATTTACTCTTAGAAATGGATTTTATTCAGTCGGAATTAATTATACCAGTAGACGAATAATCGAAACCGAGTATGTTTTGATAAATCGTCCAAGTCAAGTCGTGTCCGGAACCGAGTCGTTCGGTCACATTGCTCATGCCTAGTCAAGTCTCGAGCCCTAACCGTGCCTTGTCTTGCTCAAGCCCTAGTTGTGCCTTTAAGCCTTACTTAGAATATTTTTCTAAGTATGAGTCGATCATTTTCATCGAGCCTTAGTATTTTGATACTTAGAATATTTTTTCTAAGTGTGTTGGAGTATCTAAGTTCATGTCCTAGACCTAATGCTCGTGCCTTAGCCATTTCCCGAGCCCCGCGCCCGAGGTCCGTGAGCACGGTCATGCGCGCCCATCTCGAGCCTAGCCCCGCCCAACCGAGCCGAGCCATGCCCTATGCTTGGTTAAGTGTTGGGTAAGTTCCTCATAATTTTTCTAAGTCTTTTGGACCACTAGAACAAACATTGTACTCGGCCCAAGGTCATCCCGCGAGCAGCCCGCGCAGACCCCGCGCTCAGCCCAGCAGGCCGTGAGCCGAGCCATGCCCTATGCTTGGTTAAGTGTTGGGTAAGTTTCTCATAATTTTTCTAAGTCTTTTGGACCACTAGAACAAGCATTGTACTTGACCCAAGGTCTTCCCGCGAATAGCCCGTGCAGACCCCGCGCTCAGCCCAGTAGCCCGTGTCCAGGCCGTGCCTCCCCAGCAGGCCGCGCCCAGCCAGCGAGGTCCAGCGCCCAGGCCCAGCGCCAGCAGCGGCAGGTCCACTTCTTGAGCCCAATTCTTGAAATTCCGGCCCAATTCCTCCATGACCCAAGAGCTGCGTTTGTTAAAGACTTAATAAGGATTAATTAAGCCTAAGATGTCCCTAAGGAAGATTAAGGAAAGTATAAGTATCATTAGGAATATTTTATTAGTAGTGGAGCATTTTTTTAATGGTGCATCTCATACCTTGTTCCCCACTCACTCATGCTTTGACCAAGACCTGACCAGAGCACAATTCTCCAGCAAAATGCTCTGCATTATGCCCTCTTAAACCGTGCAAGGCCAGCCCTCAAGTCCCCATGAGTATGGAGTAAAGATTCCCACTCACATTTTGTCTCCCATGAGCTTCCATGGTAAAATCCGCCCCTCCACTCCATAAAAGCCTCACTTCTTCAGCTTAGAGAGGCTCTTAGACATTTTGAGACTGGAGAGCTCGAGCACTTTGAGAGAAAACAAGATAAAATTCGAGAACCATTCACCTTTGCCTTATCACGCACCTAGACCCGAGAAAAAGGAGAGCACCGAGCTGCAGCTTGTTCTAGCCAACTTCCCTCGTGGCTCATCTTCTCCATAGTGTTTGGTGGATTCTTAGGAGCTCCCTGAATCCGTCCTTAGCAGCCAATAGCCACCGAGTCGAGCCAAGTCAATAAGAGGCCCGAGTAAGCACTAGGAAGAGACCCTAGCACCATTTCGAGTTTGGTGAAAGGTTAGCTCATGTTATCCATTTTTCCCAGCATATACATGATATTTTAAGATTTATCATGTAAATAAATGAAGCCATGCACGCATTTAAAGTGAAGTTTCGAATATTGGAAGTTATGGACCTTAATTTCAAAATTTAAGCAACATGCATGGTTAGGCCAATTTTAGTAGCTTATAATTCCTCAAAAATCATGTTCATGGCATTGGTAAAATTTATACATGCTTTGAGTTCATTTGTTCGGTCAAGTTGTTAGTGAAATCGAGTTTATTTTCACCTCCGAGCCTAAGTTATATGCATGTGAGATATGACCAATGTTCTAGCCTCTTTAGCCATGATTTTTAATGTTATATATTCGGCCACAAGTGTTTATAGAAGTTGAGTATGTTCGTTCGGTGACCTAACGCTCAAAGGTGCCATATCGGCCCTACCGAGCCAAGTCAAAATCCAACCGAGTTGCCCTAGAATTTCTTGGCATATTTAGATGTTTTATATCATGTTATGTTGGTTTAGTTCGGTTGTCACCGGAAAAGTCGCGGGAAGTCCGGCAAGGTCCAGCCACGGTCACTGGCCGTGCCTATAGCGCGCGCTGTGCCTGGCCCGGGTCCAAAAGAGGCTAAGTTTGCCCTGTCCAGTGCCTTCAGAGGCTAAGTTAGGCCCCAATCAGTGCCCGCGCCCGGTAGGCGCGAGGCACAGCGGTCCCAGTGTTGGGATCTGTGAGGATCTCGTTATGTACAAATCACGAATTCAATAGCAAACGTAAACCTATGCGCAGCGGATCTAAAGGTTTGACGTAGAGAACTTATGGCTTAAAATTTATGTAGATCTGGTTGACCACGAACGGTTGACCGCAATTGATTGACCGCAACACGCGTCTTGGGTTGCACGAACAAGATCAGATCAAAACTGGATCAAACGGATGCAAACAGATCAAAACGAAATTTTGGTGCCAGACACCTTCCGGCGGCGCGTGAGGGCGCGTGCGGCGTCGGATTCCGGCGACGTCGGCGGCGATGGAAAGCTCTCGTCGATACGGTCGTCTGGGTATACTGTACGTCTAAATCGGACTTCCGGTTAGTTCTGTAGGTCAAAATCTATTTCGTCTCGGTTTACCTACAGATCTTCTACTGTATTACTCAATACACCCTTCTTCAACTTGTACCAGTGGAGCAACAAAAAGAAGATAAAGCTCGAATGAGATCTAGAGAGAGAGAGGCGTGTGAGGCGTGTATCTCGTGTGAATGAGACTTCTGTACTCTTCTCATGAGCTTAATGATGTATATATAGAGCTACAGTAGGGACCCTAAGGAGATTAGGAAAAGGGCTCCTTAATTAATTAGAC
>BKCP01007937.1:112647-124176 GCA_008636005.1 Striga asiatica | reverse complement strand
ACTAGGGCTCGGTTAAAATGATCAATACTTATACTTTGATATTATTATACACTTAGAAAAATATTCTAAGTATAAAAATACCAATGCTTGGCCATGCTCGGAATTTACCTGAAAATTTACTCGGAACCAAACTAGGGTTCGGAGTCGATAAATTCTCGAATTGACATGCTATTATTTATCAACCCAAATTAATGGATTAATCTTAACTTATACTTGAGATAGAATTATTCAAAGAATAATTTATCATGTTTGAGCATTTAGCATAAATAATATAACTCGATAATTTCTAAAAATTACAGATTTCACTTATAGTCGAGCAGTGAAATCGTTCTGAATATTATTACTGTTTTGGGGCGTTACATATAGCTAGAGTAGGACTAGATCTATTTGATGCCTATATAAAGGCCCTTCCTCTTGTTATTTTTTATCATTCATAAATTAATAGAAAAACCGAACTTTTGTTCAAACACTTTGCCTTAGATTTCTTCTGGATTTCTTTTGCAATTTTATCGTTTCGAAGGGGCGTGGTTGTGTGAACCTACGAGGCACCTATCGGCGATTCAAGGCACGAGTTTGTGGCTTATCGGCAATCGGGACACGCGATCTTCATCATTGGTGCTTTCATTGAGAGTATCTAGATCGTGTGTCTTTTTCTACCCCATTCCCTTTCCTTTTTTCTTCTTCTTTATTTTCGTCCCCCTAAAAAAAAATCTTCAAGACGAGTCCTCAAAGTAAAGAACGAAAGCAAGAAAAGAAAGCTATGGCCAACAAGGAGATGAAGGACAAGATCGACAACCTAAACGCTAAGGTCCGGAGCATGAGTGAAGCTATAGACACCCTAGGCGAAGGGCTCGACACGACCAAGTCTTCGGTTTGGGATTTAATGGAAACCGTGAACCGGGGGTTCGAGGAGATGGTGCGCGGCTTCCAACGATACGCGCGGCCACCTCCACGACAGCCAAGGCGCGATCGACCCGAGGAGGAGGAACATCGGCCCGATGAGCGGGAGCACGAGGAGGACTTCGATCAACGGTCACAAGCGTCTAACGTACACGACCGCCCGAGGCTCGACAAACCGAGGCTCACGCTGTCCACCTTCACCGGCACCGATCCCGAGGCATGGCTCAACCGAGCCGTGTAATACTTTGAGCTCAACGAGACCGAGGCCAATGACCGCGTGCGATATGCGGCCTATTACCTAGATGACGAGGCTAACGTCTGGTGGCAATGGCTCACAAACGTATACCGCAAACGGCAGCGAGTCATTAGGTGGGGTGATTTCGAACGCAAGTTACTCACGCGTTTTGGGACTTCCAACTACCATAACTACGACGAGGCCCTTTCGCGCATACGCCAAACCGGCAGCCTGCGCGATTACTTGAAGGAGTTCGAGAAGCTAGCTTGTCACGTCAGGGACTGGCCCGAGGCTGCGTTGGTCGGGATATTCATCGGCGGGCTTAAGTATGATCTAGCCGCGGAGGTTCGATTGGAGCGGCCCGACTCGATGCATGCGGCCATGGAGATTGCTACGATCATCTCGCCGCTACTCGAAGGGGACGGGCGGATGCACGTTTCCCCAAGCCGCGACGTACAACCAATGTTGCATCGAGCATCAGGCCACCAAGCGGCACGCGACCACCAAACCCGGAGATCAAGCGACTATCGCTCGAGGAGATAAGACGTCGACGTGAGAAGGGGTTATGTTTCAAATGCGAAGAGAAATTCACTCCGGGTCACTGATGTAAGCAAGCATTCGTGATAGACGTTATTGACACGGATGACGAGGAGCCCGAGGTTGAGGAAGGCGATGTAGAAGTGCTCGAGGAAGAAGCCGAAATCTCGATGCACGCAATGGCGGGAACTCGAGGCCCAAGGACGATGCGACTACCGGCATGGGTCAAGGACCGCCGTGTGGTTGTGCTCGTGGATAATGGGTCCCCATAATTTCATCAACACCACGTTATCCCAAAGGCTGAAATTGCCCACGACGGCAATAGAACCATTCGAGGTCCGGGTAGCCAATGGAGAACGGCTCAGGTGCACCGAGTCCTATCGCAAGGTGCCAATCAAGTTCCAAGGAGTCACCATCAAGGCCGATCTCTACGCATTACCCCTGGTTGGACCTAATGTGGTGTTAGGAGTCCAATGGCTCGAAGGCTTAGGAGAAGTGACCACCAACTACAAAACTGGAGTTATGAAGTTCAAAGCGAGAGAACAGCAAGTCACGCTAAAGGCAAGTGAGACCAGTGGAACCAAGGAGGTCTCAAGAGCATTGAACGGGTTTGGCGCGGGGGCGGCCAAATCTTTGCAGTAGTCGTCGAGAACGCAAACGCGCCCATCACCGAGTCTGACCTGCAGCAGGGCGAGGTGCGCGCGTTACTCGAGGAGTTCGACCGTGTGCTGCGCGAACCCAAGGGTTTATCCCCGCACCGTGAGTTCGATCATCGCAGACCGTTGGTCGACGAGCAACACGCCGTGCACGTACATCCTTATCGGTATGCTCACTTTCAGAAGACAGAGATCGAAAGGCAAGTTGGCGAGATGCTTGATTCTGGGCTCATTCAGCATAGCTCAAGCCTGTTCTCATCACCAGTACTCTTAGCAAAGAAGAAGGATGGTACATGGAGGTTCTGCACTGACTACCGAGCATTGAATGCCGCGACAATCAAGGACCGCTTTCCCATACCAAGTGTCGACGACATGCTCGACAAGCGAGGAGGATCCCGTTATTTCTCTAAGCTCGACCTTAGGGCCGGGTACCATCAAATCCGGCTACACAAGGCTGATATTCCAAAGACGGCCTTTCGTACGCATCAAGGACATTACGAGTATTTGGATATGCCATTTGGGTTATGCAACGCCCCATCCACCTTTCAATTTGCTATGAATTCCATCTTCAAGGACCATCTACGCAAATTCGTCTTGGTATTCTTCGACGATATCTTGGTCTACTCGAAGACATGGGTCGAGCACATTGGGCACTTACATACGGTGCTCGAGATCTTGGAGGCTAATTCATTCCACATCAAGCCATCCAAATGCTCGTTTGGACAAGAGATGGTCGAGTATCTTGGTCATTTTATCTCTCACGATGGTGTGAAAGTCGATCCAAGGAAGATTGAGGCTATGGTCGATTGGCCCAAACCAACAAGCCTAACACAGTTGCGAGGATTCCTAGGGCTCACGGGATACTACCGGAAGTTCGTAAAGGATTATGGGACCATTGCTAAGCCACTGACCGAGATGACCAAGAAAGGCGGATTCAAGTGGACCGAAGCTAGCGAGGCTGCATTCGAAAAGCTCAAAGGCGCGATGACCTCGACGCCAGTTCTAGCCATGCCAAGGTTTGATGTGTTGTTCGAAGTACACACGGATGCGAGCGATGTGGGCATTGGTAGGTGCTAGTCCAAGAAGGGCGTCCCTTGGCCTTCCTTAGCAAGGCCCTTGGCACGACCCGACTAGGCTTGTCCGTATATGTGAAGGAGATGCTCGCAGTTGTAGAAGCGGTACGATGCTGGAGGCCCTATCTCGTGGGGCGACGCTTTCGGATCGTAACCGATCAACAGCTGCTCAAGCACTTGCTCGAGCAAAGAATCGTGACGCCCGAACAACAAAAGTTTGTCTCAAAGCTTATGGGCTTCGACTTCGAGATAATATACAGACCTGGCCGACAAAATGCCGTGGCCGACGCCCTGTCAAGGCGGACGGATGTCGCCGAGCTCGAAGCCATAACCGGACCAACATGGGCCATATGGGAAGAGATTAGGAGGGCTCAAGAGAGTGACGCCCAGTGTCAAGAATTGCTACGGGCAACTGAAGCTGGTGAAGCAACGGTAGCCGACTACGAGCTCCACAATGGTCTAGTGCTACACCGAGGGCGGGTGTTCGTGCCCGATAGCGGGCAACTTCGCGAGCAAATTTTGCAGCACTTTCACAACTCCGAAATTGGAGGACATTCGGGGTTCTACCGTACTTGGATGAGAATGGCCAATACCTTCTTTTGGCTGGGGCAGCAGGGCGCGGTTCGGGAATACGTCGCGCACTGCGACAAGTGCCAGCGCACTAAGGCCGACGCACGATGACCGGGTGGCCTATTGCAGCCTTTGCCAGTGCCCGAGAATATTTGGGAAGACATCACCATGGATTTTATCGAGGCACTACCTATCTCCAATGGGTTCAACGGAGTCATGGTCGTGGTCGATAGGCTGACGAAGTACGCACACTTCATACCGATCACGCATCCTTACACGGCAAAGTCTATCGCCAAGCTCTTCATTGAGTATGTCATGAAGCTACACGGGGTGCCACGATCGATTGTCTCCGATCGTGACCGGATCTTTATGAGTAGCTTTTGGTCTAAATTTTTCAAACTTCAAGGGACCAAGTTGTCGATGAGCTCTACCTATCATCCACAGACGGATGGTCAAACCGAAGTGACTAATCGCACGCTAAAGCAATACCTACGATGCTATGTGCATCAATTTTCGAAGAAGTGGGAAAACTTTCTACCATGGGCCGAATATTGGTATAACACCACTTACCATGGCTCGACCAAGGCTACGTCATTCGAGCTTGTGTACGGGCGCAAACCACCTACGCTCGTGAATTATTCGGAAGGAGTTGCGATCAACGATGAAGTAGGCCGTGAACTTGAGGAGAGAGACTTAATGTTACGAGAATTAAAGAGAACTCTCGAAGGCTCGATTAACCGCATGAAAACCTTTCATGACGGTAAAAGGCGCGTGGAAAGTTTTGAGCCAGGCGACCATGTCTACTTGAAACTGCGGCCCTTTAGACAACGCACGACGGCACAAAGGGCTGCGACTAAGCTTGGGGTGCGCTATTACGGGCCCTACCAGATTTTATAGCGCATAGGGCAAGTAGCTTATCGCCTAGAGCTTTCGGAGAGTTCGCACATTCATCCGGTCATACATGTCTCGCAACTCAAGAGAAGTTTGGGTGAAGCACACAAGTGGTGCGAGGAACTACCCGCGACAGCCACAGATGGACGGGCAATCGTAAGGCCAAGTCGTGCGATCGAGTACCGCCAAGTAAGGAAGGCTGGACGTTATCGTTGGGAGGTGTTAGTCGAGTGGAAGGAGCTGCCCTCGGAAGAAGCCACTTGGGAGGATGTAGAGGAAATGCGCGAACAGTTCCCTGATTTCATCCTTGAGGACATGGAAGCGCTTGAAGGGGACCGGAATGATGCGTATGTGGCTAGGCAGCTGAAGAAACGCCTCGAGCTGGGCCTATAATGCGCGCAAGAGGTTAGCGCGGCAGGCGGGTGAGACGCAAGCCATCGCGTGCGAGGCATGCGAGGTCGGCGAGGGGGACCCGGCGGAAGATAGCGTGCGGCTAGCGCATGAGCGAAATGCGGTCGCAAGGGGTGAGGCGAGTGGCACGAACGCGGATGGCACGAGGGACGCGCGCGATAAAGCCTCGGGTGGCAGGGGAGGCATGCGCGAGGACTCGAACAAGGCGCGCGGCGGGGAGGCACGCGCGAGGACGGGCGGCGCAACCTTAGTCCTCAAGGACTAAGGCAAGGCGCGGGGTCCAAAGGCGGCAAGTAGGGCGGTTGGGATTTTTGGCTTGGAGTGCAAGTCAAGGCTTTTCAAGATCCCTTAGTTATTTGGTTTCCTTATTCCATTATGATTTCTAGATTGTTTAGGACACTTAATATTTTATTGCTTATATAAAGGCCCTTCCTCTTGTTATTTTTTATCATTCAGAAATTAATAGAAAAACTGAACTTTTGTTCAAACACTTTGCTTTAGATTTCTTCTAGATTTCTTTTGCAATTTTATCGTTTCGAAGGGGCGCGGTTGTGTGAACCTACGAGGCACCTATCAACGATTCAAGGCACGAGTTTGTGGCTTATCGGCAATCGAGACGCGTGATCTTCATCGGCGGGTCCTCCGTGATTGTCCGTCATTGTCTTCGTGGTGGGTCCCGGGGCTGCTCGATGCCGCGGTCGATCGCGAGGTGTGGCTCCTTCGCGGTCGGCGTGTCATGCGCGTGAGTTGCCCAGCTAGATCATGCACCATGAGCTCGAGTTTAGCGAAATTCTCATTGACAAGGTGTTGGCCATTACCGATGGACTTCAAACTCTCCTCCAAGGCTTCGATCCTTTCTTTATGTGTCATCATTCTTGACTCTCTTTTTTTTTTTCTTTTTTTTGATACTTCACGAAACAAAGGAAAATTCGAAAGAAAAGAAAATAGAATGGGGAAGAAAAAGTTCAACCCAACACACGATCAATCACTCTCAATGAAAGCACCAATGATGAAGGATCGTGTGTTACGTCTAGCTCGACTCGCTCAAAACCCGCGTCGACGCCTTGGTCCCTCTGCGATAGGTTGCTAATACGCGCGCCGATGCCTTCGTACTTCGCGATAAATGTGACGAAACTCGGATGTTGGTCCTATTCCAATCACTGTGACGAAACTTGGATGTTGGTCCTATTTCTATCACGAACTCTATGTAAACTCACAAGAGAAAACACACGAGAACTTTGAACACAATGTTCGACTCTCTAGCATAGCTCGCACTTTCTCCAGATTGACCTCTATCCCCCTTTTGGTCACCAAGTACCCCAGGAACTTGACCCCAAATGAGCACTTGGCCCGGTTGAGCTTCATCCCATACCTTCGCAATGTCGTGAATGTTTCTCTCAGGTCCGCCACACGATCCTCCTTCTTCTTACTTTTAACCAACATGTTGTTTACGTATACCTTCATGTTTCGACCAAGCTACTCTTTAAAAATTTTATCCACCAATCTCTATACGTTGCTCCTGCATTTTTCAACCCAAACGGCATCACCACATAACAATATGTCCCCCTGCTCCTAACAAAGCCTACTCTCTTCCTATCCTCTTTAGCCAAAGGGATCTGATGATAACCCTATGATGCATCCACCAGACTTAGCAGCTCGCACCCTGCAGTAGTGTCGGCAAGCTGGTCGATCCTGGGTAATGGATATAAGTCATTCGGGCACGCCTTGTTTAAATCCCCGAAGTCGATACACAGTCGCCACTTTCCCTCTGACTTGGACACCATGACAGTATTAGACAGCCACTCTGAAAATTGTATCTCTTTGATGTGTCTGGCTTTCAAAAGTTTCTCCACCTCTTGCTCGGTCACCCTGTCCATTTCTGCATCATGATGTCTCCTCTTCTATTTCATCGGCCTCACACTGAGGTCGATGTTGAGCCAATGCTCGATCATACTAAGCTCGGTGCCCATCAACTCCTCAGTCGTGTAAGCAAAGGTATCTACGAACTCCCTTACAAACTCGACCAACCTCGATCTCAATAACTCCTCCAATTCCCTACCAATCCTGAACTTCCTGCCATCACAACCCTCCACCATCTGGATTTCTTCTGTCTCACCTCCGGGTTGGATATCCACCTTCTACTTCCCTTTATCTAGCTTTGACTTCTCCTCTTTCGGCCGGGAACCACTTGGTCGATCCGACACCTCCTCCATGGGTTTATATTGTCTTTTGGCCATCTGCTGGTTGTTGCTCACTGTGGTCTGGTAGCAACTCCTCGATGTCAACTGATCTACTGTTATCTCCCCAACACCTTCACCCAGCGGATACTTTATCAACATATGATAGGTCGACACTACAGCTTGGATAGCGTTCAAGCTAGTCCTCCCCATGATAATATTATATGAAGACTCTGCACTTACGACCACAAACCTCACCATTCTGACCTACCGAATCGACCCTAGGGCGATTGATAGAGTTATCTCCCCCATTGGCATCACCTCACTGCCATTGAAACCATAAACTCCAAGTTCAACTATCAACTGATCTGCGTAAAGTAGTCATAAAACATCACATCGACCGAACTCCCCGTATCGATAAACACCCTCTTCACATCCAAACCTGTGACCTCCGCCGTAATGACCAGTGCATCATATGAAGCACCAACACCCCCTCCACGTCCTCGGACTGAAAGTTGATCACCGGCATTTGAGCAGTGATTCCCACTTCCTCTCTCTTAATTTTGACTACTCAAAGGTGTTCCTTCTTTGCATTATTTGTGTCACCATCGGTACGTCCACCAGTGATCATATAAATAGTGCCTCTTTTGATTGGCGCATCATTCCCCGACTCCTCTCGACCTCCATCTCCTCGCTTCTTCTTATTTCTTTCACCTCTCTGACCACCTCGATCTTCTTGACCATCGTCCTCTTCGTTCTCGTCCTTATCACTTTTCTCCACAGAATCCTCCGACATTTTCTTTTCTCCTTCTTTTTTGCTCTTTCATTGTAAGCAAACTCCTTGAGATGCCCTGCCCTAATCAGGCGCTCGATCTCGTCCTTGAGGTGCCTGCAATTCTCCGTCATGTGGCCATAATCTTTATGGACCTGCAGTACCTTCTCGACTTCGGCTGAGTTGGCCCATCAAACTTCGACTTTGGCCATGTGACATCCCAACCATCCAACGTTTCCTCAATTGCTACCAAGACCTCCCCTATCTTGGTATTCAGAGGTGTGAAAATTGTGAAACCTATGACCTCCTTGAATAGGTCGAACTCCTGATTAACCCACCAGCCTTGACCTCGTCCGAGGCTGATGGAATCTCTAAATATGTTTGATTGTATTGCGCAACGTATTTCCCCAACGACTCCCCCTCACCTTGCCTCATCGCCATTTGTCAAATAAGTTTTTTCCTGTGCAACTGTGCTCGCATACTGGTTCATCAATTTCTCAAAGAAGTCCTTAAAATCCTTTATAGACCCCGGGGGAAGTTGATGAAACCAATCGAGTGCCCCTCCCCTCAGGGCCAAAAGAAACGCCCTGCAACTTACCGGGTCTGAATACCCATGCAACGCCGCTATGTTTTCAAATGACCTCACATGACTCGACGGATCGGTCGACCGGTTGTACGTCAAGCTGGTTTCCCTGAAGTTGACCGGTAATGGTGTTGCCAAAATTTTTCTCAAGAAGGGACGTCCTCGAGCACGTCCCTCTAGTCTACCATCCACTTTAGCCTGCAATTGGCACAATTGCTCAACCATCCTCTCCAAAGCTCGGTCCCTTGGGACTTCATCTCCTCCAAAGCTCGACGCGTCCTCCTCCGTGTTTTGTTGTACGCCTACCACCGTGGTCGGCGCGGTAGACGCATGTGAAGTATGGTTCGTGACTTGTTTTACCGCATGCACTGCCGCATCGACCACCATCCTCTCCATCTCCTCTTTGATCATCTTCACCACCTGTTGACCAGGCCGTTCCACGTCCGTTCTCAATGACGCCACCACCTGCTCCACAGCCCCCATCGGTTGAACTCCAGCTAGATGTGGTTGTGGTTGTGCAGGTACCACCGTCCCTTGCGCTGCTCGAGCCTCTTGTGCCCGACTCGAGCCCACCTCCGCAATAGGAACCACCGATGAACTCCCAAAACCTTGAGGAGCAGGAGTTGGGGTTATCGGGGTTTGAGAAGGTCTGGAGAAGCTTGGAGGAGGGCCAACTCGAACGGTCGCATCGTCGTCCATGCATCGTTGAACGACGACTGCAAATTCTTCCTTCAAACCTCGTCGGCCATGGATAAAACAGCTCTGAAGCTCTGCACACAACTTTTCAAACGAAAGTCCCACAGACGACACCAAATGGTAACGTAAGACCCTCCGACCGGCTGGAAATCCGTTCGCTCTTGTCTTCCTTACTGGTAGAACGCCCCGTGCTTTCAGTTCAGTTCTTCCTTTCCTTGGATATGGCTATCTCCGAGCTCTTGTATACTTGAGCTACGGAGCTATGTTCGTTCACCTTAAGGTCCGCTGATTGATTCTGATCACTCGTTGATTTGTCTAGTATCTAAATAGAAGATTCATTTATAAGTTAATGTTTCTGCAAAAACTCTCACACCGGAGGAGTTTTCCGGTGAAGAGTCTCCGATGCTTAAATGAGTATGTGTAGAAGATGAACTCTCAAGAGTATAATGTACATAATGCCTTAAAAATGAACATCTCACCCCTATATGTAGAGGTGAGGTACCTGTTTCTAGAAGGCTGACCAGATATGCTGAGTTGGCTGCCCAAGCTGCCCGAGCTGCCCGGTCGCACAATACACACTGAAGGTGTGTCAGAGATGGTTATGAGATATAGACGAATCAGGTCATGTCGCGTGTCCACTCCACATGGGGATTTTATTCCCCTGAGATCTTCTCGAGGGTTGCCCAACTCTAGGTCGATTTAAGGTAGAGCGTCTACTGCTTCGAGTCTGAGTCCTGGTCGTTCAGACGACCATCTGTTGATACAGGTCGAGCTTCGGCTAGGTTGTCCGAGGGCTTTGCTCGACCTACTCTCCATGTAGCGAAACCCCTTTTTAAGATGTCTTTCCGATTTAGAGGTTCTTATTCCTGTGATGTTCGACCATGACCACCCCGTTTGGACTCCATTTGACTAGGTGGTTTGTTCGGTTTACTCAACCGGCCTCCTCGATTGGTTTACTCTTCTAGGTATAGTATACAATATCAGTAACCGATTAAACGTTTTTGCATAGTCCAAGTATCATCTATCCAATGACAAGTAATTCCTAGGTAGTAGTTATTCTGCCAATGATCGGACCAAATATCAGCACAAATGGATACTCTATGGTTTAAAGATTCAAAAGTTTGTTGCAAAATTAATTTTTTTCACCCACAATTTTTCAAACAGCATGAGTAAGAGTAGAACGTGGAACCCATTGCGCTGCCAGATTCAAAGCCATTTGTGCAAAATTTTCATACAGATCACTATCACCAAAACTAAAAGGAAGAGATGAAGCATAAAAAAATTTAGCTAAATGACGTCTATGTTTTTCATACGAGTAATGAAATAAAGAAACCGCATCTCTACCAGTCGTGGCGGATGCAACGGTTTTGTAGGATGATAATTCTTTAAGTTCGGTTCAACGTTCTTTACCCATCGCCTCTTTTGAAATGGTACTTCTTCTTGGAGTTGACCGAACAGTGGTTGCAAATAGCAAAGAAGTGATTCTCACATTTTCGGATTGAGCACCTTCGTCTAATGTCGTTCGAACATGTCGGATCTCAGCATTTTTGATTGACCGCCACAACCGACGGAGGCCGGGTGCACCTGCGCCTGCGTCTCTTGCTGAGGCTCAGTAGTCCCTTGGCCTCCTAATATACCATCCAAATCTTCGTGATACGGCCGCTGCTGGCCTTGCTCGTACTCCTCGTGTATGACTCTTGGATCTCTTTAGTGGACTCAAATATGCGCTCGATCATTGCATCATCACTATCATCGGCTACACTGGGAACATTCACATTTATCGTTGGCCTTACCATTGTCGGCAATGGAGGTCTCGAAGAAGATGTGCCGATATTTTTACGCTTTTGTTCGGAGCCCGAGCCTCGACCACCACGAGAGCTCGACATTTTGAAATTTCAAGAATAATATGTAAAATAAAAAAAAAAATGTGTAGAATGGGATGAGAAAAATGAATGGGAGTGGGGGTATTTATAGATTTTTTTAGGAATTTTTTGGATTTTTTTTTTTTATTTTTTTTGTTTTTTTTTT
>BKCP01007937.1:66589-112515 GCA_008636005.1 Striga asiatica | reverse complement strand
AAAAAAAATAAAACATTTAAATAAAAACCATACCCACCCATCTCTTGACCCGGGACCGGCGGGTCAAAAATGAGAAAATAGCAACCCAAAATCGGTAGATCCGGGCCGATTTCATACCGGTTCGACCCTTGCCATGTCTACCTCCAACAAATGAGGCCTAAATTTACAACTTCCTTCCTAAACAACTACGTCACCTTTCCTCCCACACCTTCTCCTTTGTTAAAATCTCTCCTCTCCTCCCCTTTACACTTTACTCCTATCCCATCCAATTAACCAAACATACCCTAAGCTTTCCTTCAGCCACCAGCCGACAAATGCAATCTCATGTTTAACTCACATGTTTAACTACGCAAATGCGTAATCCATCTCTCACCGCTCTTGGGAAGCTGTTGCGTACTTTTTTTTCGTGAGCACCATAAACTCTGTCAACAATAAAGTTTTGGGCCTAAAAATTTGCAAAATCTTTCTTCAAAAAGAAGGCCGATGGCCATTTGCTTTCCCTTTCATCTACGATTATGTTTTCCTCGGTGCACACACTGTGTTTCTCTTATATAGATCTGATTTACACTGTTCTGGGCTTGATGATCTCTGTAGATGAAGATTGTTGATGTTAAAATGTCATCTTCATCAGCTAAGAGTATGAATGGCGGTACGGATGGTGGTGGTGTAGTAGTGGCAGATGAGGTAGGTGGGGCGTTGGAAAGTAAATGTAATAATAACAATAATAACAAAGACAAAGATGAGAGAAGGGAGTGTAGTGTTTCGGTAGATCTGGAAAGTGGGACACTCCAAACTAAACAGCAGCAGCGGGATTGTAGGATTTGCTATCTGAGCTTGGAAACTACCAATCAAGAATGTGGAGGTCCAATTGAACTGGGTTGTTCTTGTAAGGATGATTTGGGTGCTGCACACAAACAATGTGCAGAGGATTGGTTCAAGATTAAGGGTAACAAGTAGGTTCTTTTTCTTTTCTTTTCTTTTTTCCCTTGTAATTGAAAATGTGATAATTATGAATAGGATGAAATCATTGGTTTATTGAATTAGATAATATAATTGCCATAGGTTTGCTGTAACAACTTGTTTTTGCTTTTTAATTGTTATGATCTATCTCATGATTATTTGTAAGTTTGGCGGCTAGGTTTATAATAATGAAACTTTGTTCTAAAAACAGCTCTAATAATTTCTAAAGAGGGAACAAATGGCTATATGTGGCAACAATAGGTGACAAAAGATAAACGAAGAAGAAGATAAAAGGAAATGCACAAACTTCATGCATATGAAAATATAACGAATCTGTATAACAAAGAAAAGGATGAAACCACTAGCAAATTTTTCTTTTTTGGGCTGATTTTTCTTTGTTATTACTCCAATTGCTTGTCTAATAGGGTGATTCTCTTTGCTTTTAGTATTTTTACTTGAATTGATTATGTGTTGTTTAGTGTGCTACCTTGTACTGGGTACTCTCTCTATTTACTGCTTTTAGCTTTATGGTTTTTTTAGTTCAAAATCTTGATGCTAGCTCATTTCAGGTGCAGCCACTTGGGAGTCAAAAAGTCTTAAAACATGATTGCCTCCCTTAACCTTTATATGTTCAAATTAAGTAGGCCATGTTAGTTTATCAACTTGATTAACCCAACTTATCTATCCTTAAAGGCTACAGAAGGAGGATAGTTCATTTCCGTTTTTTATTTCCGTCAATCCGTCTTTTACTATTTCAAACTCTTGCAAGTTGATATTTTGTCTAAGCTGACCTGGCGATTTACAAAAAGCTGCTTTGAACAGGATGCCAATGGATATATGGATTACAACAATTTAGTGCTTCTTTAATCGACTATTTGTTTAAGGACTTGTCTTTTCTTCTTCTTTTATATGTCACGTTGTACATTCGTGGAGTTGTATCCTTTTTTGTTGAATTTGAATCTGTCATTAATCAGTTTACTAAGTTCATGGTCTTTCTCTTCTATTTTAAAATCGGGATCTTTTATGTTTTCTCTCATCTTGATTTACATCCAAATTCCAATTAGAAATATTTGACTTAAATCATCTGCAACATGTGTCTCAAATTTTAAAATTTTAAAACCCTAAAAGATAGGAAAGTTTAACACAAAAAGATCTTAATCTTGGAAGTATAAGAACCACTGGAACTAGTTTTCTGTAAAAGTTAATTAAAAGGTAATGTTTTTCGGTTAATGTAGTTTGTAATTTTCATGTCTTCGTTATTTGAACTATTATTTGTATACATTATTTATAATATTTTTTGTCAATTGCAAATGGAGCTGGAAGAGTCATTGCTGACAATTCTCCTGGCATAGTGCTAATAATGGACTAGATCAAAATGACTCAATTAAATTCTAGTGCTTCTTCTATTAGTTAAGTTTCTAGAAAAAAAAAATATATCAAACGGCGCAATGCACCTTGGGTCGCTACGGAAACAGCCTCCTTGTATAATTACAAGGGTAAGGTCTGCGTACAACTGACCCCCCAGACCCCAACCTGTTGGGAATATACTGGGTATGTTGTATTATTTATAATATTTTACCTTTTAATCTATTTTTACTTTAAAAAACAATGCTAACGGTAGAATGCTATTTTAAAGAATAAGGTTGCATTTGTGTTCAAAATGTATGATGTGTCGAATTTCACTTTTGTTTGGGTTCTTATCCTTTTATTCCAGTTTAGAGTTACTATCAATTTTTAGAATATTAGTTTGTTCAAATATATTCTGATCCTGGATAACTTGTTCGTTTGTGAAATTGTTCTCATTTTGATTTATTATTCCATGGGATTAGGAGATTTCATGGCATTCCAATTTTACTCGTGTTAGTTCTGAGGCCTTCTTTCCCTTCCTTCCCTCCCTCTAATGATACTATGTTCGATTATCTGCTTATGAATTTGCTTAGTCGAATAAAAGTTCATCAATCTTATGGTATATCCTCTTAAATTTGTAAATATCCAAGTTTGTCCTGCATTAAGACCCAAACTAGAGCTTTCTTTTCTAAACAAATGAGTTATTATCATAGCAATAATCCAAATGAAAGAGAAAACAAAGTTTAAATTGTTTATGTTGATTGCTAGTATGCGGTTATGACATATCGACGGCTGTCTTTGCACTTTGCATGTCACTAACTTCTAATTTTTCACTCAGCTTTTATGATAATTGGATTTTGCCGTGTCCTTTCCCATTAAAAGGATAGTATCTTGCAGAATTTGCCTTTGAAATTATATTGAGAGGCTTAAAGCTTGGCATATTTAAATATATGTTCTAGTTTTTTTGGAGAACAATTACAGTTAGCACTAAAAATTACTCAAATGTTTTTCTTTCTTACAGTTCTGGTTCTACCTTAAAGTATTTGCAGTTAAATAGTATTATTCTAAACTAGAATATTTTTATTCTCTTTGCTTTCTGCATTTGTTATAGTTATACTCTTCAAAAAATGGAAAATCTTATTTGTGGCGAACACAAAGTATTATTTAATTGCAAATATATCAGGGTTGAACTAGAACTCTGAAAAAGAAAATGAACAGTTTGGCTATTATTTTGATAAAAATTGAAAATTATACCAGTGAAGCTATATTGTTAGGCTTTCCTAACGGTTAGGCCACCGTACTTTTTTAATAGATATGCATATTTTCAAATTCAAATATCATAATAAAAAAATAACATAAATGAAACTCTCTCATTTCGTAGCATGTTATGTTTTTTGTTAAAAATGTATGTCGGGTTCGACTCACCTAACGGTTAGATTGCCTCAAACAAGATTTTTTGTTGCATATATAATGTAATTTCAGAGTTGTTTGAGAATTTTGCAGTTCTTACATGAACTTGTGGTCGTCATCTACCATTGTACTCTTGATTTCAGTGTAATATGCTTTTTAGTAGGCAGTATGATGAGAGACAGAGAGTTGATAGCTCCTAGAACTTGTCATCATTTATAACTTTGGTAGCTGTATTCTTAGATACTTTCCACATATCAGATTATGTTGCTCTTGTATTGTTAATCACTTAATCATTTAAGTTTGTTCATTATAGAATGGAATTAAGGTAAGGGTTTTTGGTCTGGTTTTTCAGCAAACTGTATGTGGCACTTAATAAATTCATAATATTTTGGAATTGCAGATTTTGCAAAGTGAAATTTTTCTCTAAGTATCTATTTCCAGCACAATTGAGGAAAGAATAGTTCCTATTTTCTTCCAACTGAAGATGGATTGTAGTGGAAGTTACATTAGATGTATATAACACGCGGTTGATGTGGCTTTATGAATGCTTCTACTTTCATAAATACTGGAGAGTTGTTACATTTTCATAATCAAACTCGATATTGTTCTTACAGATGTTAATAGGACAACTGCTAGTGTATATCAACCTTGGTTGTGTTGTGTGGCTTAATGTTCTCAAATACCATTCATTGAAAGTTGATTTTTGTTTTTTCAAATTGCAGAAGATGTGAAATATGTGGATCAATAGCACAAAATGTAGGTGACGTAAATGAGGCCGAGTGTAGGGTTGAAGTAAATGATGGTAATGCTATGGCTACATCAGAAGCAGCAGCAGCAGCAGCAGCGTCACAGTCTCAGAATTTCTGGCGAGGCCACAAGTTTCTGAATTTTTTGTTGGCTTGCATGGTGTTTGCATTTGTAATCTCCTGGCTTTTCCACTTCAATGTACCCTCGTGACCGAGAGAGCTTATGGAAACGTAAAGAGAAGAAAAACACGGCACGGAAATCTTGACTAGGGTTGGTGTGTTTTATTGTTTTCTAATTTAAATCAATTTATTGTGTATATTACTTCTTAGGCCTCTTTTGTATTTGTTGTTATCCACAAATTGTTGCAGAGGGGAAAGTGTGATTCTTGCTGATCACACACCTTATTTTATATTCATCCTAGCAGTCTCCTGTGTGCAATTGTGCTTTCTTATCCTAACTTTATATAAATAAGGGGCAAAAAGAAGGTCAAATAGCAGTTTTTGTTTCATTCAGAAACCTGAGGAGCGCAGATGTTCCATTGCAACAGTAATTATAAGTGTTGGGGATGCAGATGTTTGTCCATATGATTGAATGTGTAAATGTCAAATTGAATTCTAAATTTTTAGGTTAAAATGGAGCTTTTCATTATTATATATTAAACATATCGTTGCATGAACAAAATAAAATCTGAAAGAAATGAGCTCGTAATGTATTTTTTCTTTTGGGAAAAATAGCATAATATATATCTATCATTATATAAAAAGAATAACCTTTTTACAAATTTAAAAACTTTTTTCCGCCAAAATCATTAAATATATTCTATATATAGTAATTGTTGGACAAATCTGAATAGGCAAAAAAATCCGCTCATTAATTGTGTAAAAATTTGTTTCTCTTTTTCCTGTTTCTTAGTTTATCGTTTTAACAATAAATATTTATTTTTCTTTTTTCTATTTTTAGTATAAATCTATACGAGTTTATCTCTTCTGTTACAAAATCCGATTGCATACGATTTTAGGTGTTTAGAAAATCTCATCTCTTATCTATACAGATTTGAAAAAATAAAATAAAATAGAAATCAATTCATAATTACTACTAGAAATCCATTATCTTTAAAAAGAAAAAATAAACAAAATAGAAATCAATTCATAATTACTACTAGAAATCTACTATCTACTTTAAGAAGCTAATTTTCATCGTTCTAATTACTAATATTTTTACAAATATTCTAAGCTAACCATACAAAAAAGTATAATGATAATTTTGAAATGGTGTGTAATCAAATTTTTTTATATTCTCTTATACAAAATCATTTTACATTGTTTGACCCCGAATGTTTAATTTATAATTATTAAGTATTGTTTATCCTCTTCTTTTATTTATAATTATTTTTTTTTCTTCCTCTTTTTAAATACGATCAATAATAGTTTTCACTTCTGTCATTGACTCAAACTCTAGGTCTATTTATAATATTGTTAATTTAATATTGTTCCCGTGCATCGCACGGGGTACACACTAGTATATATAAATAAGACTAGAATAAATCAAATATAGTAAGCATTTCCCATCATTATGCATTAATTACATCCTAATTAGAGTAATTTTAAATAATTTACTTAAACAAATCTTGAAGCATTAATTGTAATTAATTTTAAATCCCTTAACAATCAGATTTATTGTCTTAAAAAAATACTTCATAATATTTGATTAAACACTAAATCCGGATGTTTGTAATCAATTCTATTTAATAGCAATATTATTATGGAATCAAATATTATGGAGTATCTTTCGAAAATCAGTATAATTATAAAATCAAATAATTTAACCACGATTCAATCTTTTTAATTCAATCTTTTAGACTTATCAATTCATTTTAATATAATATAAATTTACCATAAAAATGAGAGTAGGACTTTATAATAATAGTTGTATCAATATTAATAATATAAATGCTAAATAAATTTTAATATTTGGACTGTACACTTTATAATATACATATAAATAAATCGCATATTTGAACTTTAATTTTTTTTTTTTCACATATAGTTATGCAATATATGCAACTTAACAAAGAGTAAAAAATATTGTAAAGATTCTATTTTAATCATGGTAACATGTTTTTTAAAATTGTCACAATATTCAATTTACTATTCCACTACTCATGTAAACATCTTTTTGTTTATATTATCATGATTATTTTTTTATCATAAAAAAAACAAAAAAAAAACAAAATTGTTCTCAATATTGCAATGGATTTGGCAAAAAAAATGAGAATGATTGAAAAAAAAAAGTTATACTCAAAATTCACACTTTAAGGTAACAACTTTTCTTATATTTTATATAAAATTAAACTTTACCAAATAAATCATATATTTAGTATTTACCACAATATTACATATTTTCACTATAGTTTTATTTCGTGATTGTAACCTTCTGAAAATCAACAAAAAATTGAAGGATTGAGGTGTCTATCAAATTTGCAATTACCAAGTGGAGAGCAATTTTGGTAAATATCGATCTACGGTTTCCAAGTACAAAATAATTTTGCATGGAAAAACAAAGAGGTTTTTAATAATGTATGACTTTTTCATGATGAACATTTTATGATTACCTAACAAATATTTTATGTATCATAATTTAATGATTAATACCCTTCAATTATAAATTTTATCAAAAAAATACAAACCGTGCATCACACGGGCTATGTACTAGTGATGTCATAAAAATATTAAATAATTAAAAAAAGACATAATGTATATAATTGCAGATCCTAATATGTTGTCCCTTGGGAGTAGCTGAAACAAAAGAAAAGATCTTCTTCGTGGAATGGAAAAAAGTATATATTAAATAATTAAAAAAAGACATAATGTATATTATAGATGCATTAGTTCTTCTATTTAGGGTTATACTCAATTGGGATTTTTAAAGATTTTTAAAGACTTTTTAAGACATTAGAAATCCTGGTGTATTTAATTTAGATTTCTCAAGACATTTAAAAGTCTTGAGGTATTCAATTGGAATTTTAAAGTCTTACAAAATATTTGAGGTAATTAACTTATTTAAAACTAGGATTTGTTAAATCTTTTAAGATTTACTGGAATTTCTAAAGAAAAAAAAACATATACGAAATCCCACTCCAAATCCACCTCCAGACTTAAAATTACACTGAATTCCTCCAAAATGCAAAAATCTTAAAAAATCTGAAATCTCAAAGTCTCTAAATGTCAACCGAAATCTTAAACAAATATACCCTCATTAGTCATGTTAGATGATTAAAGAGTGATTTTATTTCATTTTGATATTGACGTTCTCATTAGAAACATTTACACTCGTTGGAGCTCACTATATCAATAGTACTACAAAATTCTAAATTCATTTGGCAAAATGTCTACTTTATTTAGACACTTTGAAATATTCTGGCCAAATATGTTGTCAAACTTCATGATTGTATGATGGTTATGAGATATTTCTACTAACAATTCATGAGTATCTTTGTGAAATAACCGATTGTGTAATTAAAATTGCTGATATATTTTTTTTATCATTACACAAACTACTACATTACTCTCTCTCTCTCTGTCTCTCTCCATATAGACAAATTTGTACCTACTCAGTGTAGGCAACGCCCCATGGGTGGGAACAAATTTTATCTTCAAATAAAAGTCGAGTTTTTCAAAATCTTAGTTATATATACTTTTCCCTAGGCGCTAAATTATTTTTTGAAATCATTACATTTCACTAAAGTACGTACTCTAAAGTTATTGCACATATATTTAAGCAAAATACACCAATGAGATTGTAAATAGTCATATCAAAAGGTAACAACTTCATTCGAACATTATAAAATATTTTGATCAGCATCCGACATTCGGTTTTCAATGCTATTTATTGCAAATCATTTCAAAACCACAATTCTATATTCTTTCAAGGCTTTGTTGTTTGGGTTGATGTTGTGTTTATTTTTAGAAGATATTGAAGAAAGTAGGTTGAGAGAAATGGAGGAAAACGGATTCGTGAGTAATAAGGGTGGGAGAGTATTGTGGTTAATTTTTAGGAGATGTACAAAACCTGATCATGTATTTGCCTTTAATTAATTAAATAATAGTGATTAATTAAAAATATAAGATTGCATGAGTATTAGTGTATTACTAATTGACTATTAAAAACATGTAAAGTAAAAATTTTTAGGTAGTTCATTTGGTTTTTTAAAGTTGTTTATCATAATACCTTTCACATTCGTTCGGATTTGCAATATTATGCGCGTAATAATTTGTTTATTGCTTCTATTGTCCAACATTTTACATCATACATAATGTTTCACAAAATTCAAGATAAATATTCTTTTTTTTTTTTTATTCTTCAACAATGACAAACAAACAAAAACAATGAAACAATATTGAGAAGCATATTATTTGTCAAAATATTTGTGAGGATAATAATTAGAATTATTATGATACTCTTAGTCATCTGTGAACTTTGTTATCACAAAGTTATTATTAAAATATACATTATGTATTACAATGTGTATAACTATTTATTTATTTTTAATATTCAAAATTGATAATATAAGATCATTTATGAGAACCAATTTCTTACAGAGTCCATATATTTATACGCTGACGATAAAAAGTAGTAATTGTTTTTTAAAAAATTATTTCCATTCTTCTCTATGATAATTCAGTCGTTTTCTCTTTCCCTTTGCATTATTATTATTATTTTATTTGTTTCTTATTCAATTTACAAATAATTTTATTTTATTCTTTTGTTAAAAGAATTGGACAACATTTATATGCATTGCATTACCTTTTTGTACGTGTTTTATATAATGATGTTGTTATTAAAATATCTTATTTATTAATCTACAACTACTATAATCAAATAAGATAAAATACTATTTAATATTACTTATTTATTTATATATAATAATAATATATTTGATAAAATGTATTTCTATATTGTTTATAAGATGAAAAAATTTATGATTTTTTTCCCCAATGTTTGATAAAATATTGTTTATTGTTTCAACCAAAAAGTAAAACCAATCAAAACTCAAATTTAACTCAACTTTAACTCAACCCCACTATCCACAATATTATCAATATAATTAAATAATATCAACTAATTATTCTTACACATTACATCAACTTTAATACACTATTCTTCCACTCACATAATTTTAACTAACCATCACTTCCAATCATGTTTCTCCTACTTTACATCAAATCAACTTTAACTATTTTATTTAAATATTATTTTATAATATCCACTAAAAACTAACTATACTACTTTTTTTTCAAAATAGCTATAGTTAAAAAACAAACCAAATAAAAACTAGTTGAATCCATAATCAATCACCCCCTAAGTAACTTGCTCATTTTCATATTCACCAAAAATATATGTTATAACCACTATGATGTATATTGTTTGTTTTGAATTAAAAAAAAAATACTAATTATCATAAATTAAATGATACTTGCATTCAATGTGTTATATTTGTAACATTATCAATAATTTTTATAATAATTAGTTGTGCAAAATATTATATACTGCAATTTTTTTTTTTGTTGATTTGGAGCCGTACTTTTACTACAGAAAATGACCAAATTCCAACAGAAATTTCAAGGAAAATATATTACAACAGAATTTCAATAACAATTCTAACGAATATTTCTTTGTTATTACTCTCGTTTGAATTTTTCAATGAAAACTCTAACAAAAATATCTCGTTGGAATCATGGGAAGATCCATGTTTATTTAATAGGCTCCATGTTTATTTAATAGGCTTGACACACAGGCGGCCCCATCTCAAAACATATAGCATAAGGTATCTAACAAAAAATTATTGGAACATGTTTCATAATTTCAATTATGCCCCACATTTAGAAAATAAAATTAAAAGAAAGAAAGATACATACTGAATTCATTTACAACTCACCTAGTTATAATATAATCCAGCTCATAACCTTATTAGATTTATAACATAAATGTGATATCACAACTAAAAGAAATATGATAAATTTCAAAATATACAGTTTTACCATCTAATTATATATTTTTTTTAACTTGATGATAGCTTCTATTCTTTCTTCTACACCATAATTATTTTGTAACTTTTTTTTTTCGAAACGATAGATATATTATATAACGCGCACAAGTGTGCAAAAAGGCAGCCACCGGCTAAATACAAGACACAGCCAACAGCTGAAAAAGTAGGAGGACAGGTCCGAAGACCGCCGAGAACCGACCCCAACAGGGTAATACACAGGAAACACTAAAAGACTACTAAAAACAACACAAAAGGACCCAAACAGGGTAATATCCGAGTGTACGATCCCAACAGGATAATAAAGGCACACTCGGGCTAACTGAGGCCAACGGTGTAGCGCCCCGTTCGTTTAAGGAATATTTGGGATATTTAATTAATATTATTGGCTTTATTATTATTATTTTTATTATTGCTAGTATTATTTTATTTAAATGCCTAATTGTCAATAAATGCTTAATTGTGTGTATTATTATTTAATTAATAAATGTGCCCTATTATTGAATAGTCAATGTGTATTATATATGATAATATATATCTAGTTTTAATTTATTTACCGCGCGATCCTACCGAGTTTAATATGGTTATGTCGAGCCCGATGAAAACTGAGAACCCGCGCACCTAGCCGCATCGAGCCATTTAAATCCGAACCTTGAAATTGTTCAGTTGGCCAATTGGGTTCCAATTTCGGTCCATTCGGATATATTACCTGGCCCAATCTGTTTGTTAAATTCGGCCCATTTGTGTTTGAGAAGAAACAGTCCAAATGGCTTGCAAATTTTGACCCGTTAATTAAGGCCCTAAATTTTTTTTTTGTTTTCAATTAACTTAGCCCTAATCTTATTTTTTTTTTCTCGAGACGCAAATCGCAGCCCCTCAATCAGATTTCTTTTGTTTTCTCTTCGATCGATCTCTCACCTTCATCATTGAACCCCTTTTTCGTCTTCTGTTTTCCGTCGATCACCATCATCGCCATACTCGTTGTCTGATCATCACCATCTCATCACCATCGTCGTTCTCCCATCATCATCGTCCTCTCGTCGTAGCCCAGCTCGTGAGTCGCGATCACCATCCTCGCCTCCTCTCGTTGGAAAACCCTATCGCCGCCCCTGTCCGCGAGAACGCAGCGGCGTCTGCAACTCCTTCCTCCGTCGGTGACCTCTTTTTCCAGCGAGTCCGATCATCCTTCGAGCAGCAACTCCGGTGACGTTCTCGACGAGCTCGTGACCCAACAGCAGCGACGCAATTTCTCCTCCCGTGCAACGAGCTCTCCTCTTTCGCGAGACGAGTTTTCCGTCGAGCCCATTCGAACCCTTCTCGCCCGATTCTTGAGAACGGTATCGAGACCCGTCTTCCCATTTATTTTACGTAATTATCGTTGTGTTATATGATGATATGTGAATTCGTATAAGTTATGTGATTATATGTTCGATATATGTGTTCGATTAGAGAATATGTGAAAATCGTGAATTTATATGAAAGATATGATTTTATGTGTCGTTTATGTTGTTCGGGATCTCTTCAATTATGAGAAATTGAACGAGACCTCGAAAGTCGTGTAAGTCAGTGGATATTGGAACAAATTCGAGTCCTTGGTCTTACGAGAAGGCCTCGGACGAGAAATTTCATGTTATGAATTAATTGCTAAGTTGCCGAGCATATATGTCGCTGTTTTGGTGTTTGAATTTGTAAAAATAGCACGCTGCTCGGAATGACTTGAAATTTTGAGGGATATGTTATTTGTTCATTTCCAGACTTGTGTAAAAATTTCGTAATTTGTAGAGGCCTGTAGCTATTTTTAATAATTAAAGTGAATTCTGATCAGAATAGTGTTTAATGCTTAATAAATTGGTTCGTGATTCAAATAATCTGAAATTTAGATATGTTGTGCCTCTGATGTGTTTATATGCTGTGTTAAATTTGTAGAATTTTTGGAGTACATTTGATATGGTTAATAATTTAATTTCTGTTTCTGCTGAAAACTTTATGAATTACTATAAATCGGTATGTTCATGAAAAATTCTGAAACTTGGCTGAGATGTTTATATTTGGTGTATATTCATGCTGTTAAAAGATGAAAATATTTGGAGTTCATTTTAGTGCTGTTTTGATTTAAATTCGATAATTGCTGAATCTTGTGTGAATTTTTAAAAATAGCACATTTAATGTCCAGGGCTGATATTTTTACATGTTGTCCCTATCATGCTGTAGCTTGTTGTGTTAAATTTTCAAGTCCTGAATCGTTCATTTGGTTCAGATATGAATTCATGTGCGTTTTTGCTGATTTCGTGTAAGAATTTTATAAATTAATGTGCTTTGAGTTTAAAGCTGAAAATTTATGGTTTTACTTATTACTGGAAGATGTAATTTTGTGCAAAATTTCAGAGCCTAAGTCGAAGGGCAGCCTGGTCAATGAATTTCATGTGATTAATAGCTAGAAATTTCTAAACTATGATTTTGAAGTTAAATCTGTGATTGACTTGCTTTCCATTCTGTTGTGAGTTGAACTTGGTCTATCCTTAGATGGATTTATGTGATCTCCCATATGTGGTTTGGTTGAGTTTAGTGCCGAGTCTTAGTGTTCCAACATCCACAGGACTTCACGAACTACTTAGTCGAAACAAGTTCGACTAGGTCTGTTTTGTGTTTTCCGTTTAAAGTCAAGATAGATGTTGATTGTAGCATCTTGACTCAATGTAGGTAATTGAGGAGTCCAGCCTCGACCTACTTCCAATTGCTTTGAGTTATTATCAATCCGGAATCCAGGTGGGTTATTCTAAAATTATCTATGCATATGTGTGATTTAAATTGTGATGAAAGTTTGGTGTGATCTATGTATGAAAATGAACATGTAGCCTATCGATGTGAGCTTGATGGCCGTCGATACGGTTGTCCCCGTATGATAAGATACGGTTACCCTGTGAGGTAAATCTCATTAAGACCTATGAGAAGGCCGTGTCATTGATGTGGCACGCACTCCCATGTTTCACTGATATGGCATGGCTTAGCTTTGATGAGCATAGATGTACATGAGTGAGTCTTTGATGAGACTATAGTCATTGATGTGGCTAGAGATGTGACATGATTTTATTGTTTATGTTCATGCTGCGACCATACCATTTATAAGTTATTCATGTGCATAGTGTGAGTACGATATTTAACTGTACTCACTCCCACCTGCTCGTAACTGATGCAGGTTAAGCAGTTGGCAGGTGACGAGACAAGACGGGTGGTGGTTATGTCATTTATTATTGCTTATTTAATTTTGCTTCCGCTTAGTTTATGAACTCATGTTAAAAATTTGGATATTGATTATGTCGTTTTGAATTTGAGAATTATGAATTGTCTTTTATGATTTGGAACTTAATGAATGCTAGTGAGGTTTATGATTTAATATTCGAGCATGCTATCTTTCGTTTTAATGTGGTTGCTTTTTCGGATAAAGGCTTTTGGTAAATTTGAGTAGCGCCCACTGAGTTTTTAATTAAATTAAAGTTTGCGAAAAATTTATTGTGATTTTTATTGAATAAATTCGATAAATCCTTTAAAATAAAGTGGGGCGTTACAGTTTGGTATCAGAGCCAGTCTGCGTTTCTGTAGACTGGTTTATATGTGATTAAGTGTTTAGAAATTGTATCCGACCACTCGTCTTCGTCACGCCGCGCTGCTTAAAGGTATGTTTATATAAGTATCGATGAAAATACTTATAATGTGAAGATGTGAAATTTTATATTTTTACATAGGCAGTAATGAAATTGCTTATGTTATGACTTATTGACTTTTGGGACTTAGGATCTATCCACCTTCGTTTAATGTGAATTCTAGTGTTTGATGTTGAACTCTAGTGATATAGAGTTAAGTTCGGACTCTAGATGTTTCTCGTTATGAGGTTCAGTATGTTGTTATCGAGATAAGTTATGCCCATAGCAGTTTCCTTTGCTATATAATTATATTCAATGTCTTCAAGTGAGGACCCGGTCAATGAGAACCGAGAATGTATTCTCCCTCTTCGGACCTTTGTCAGGTTTCGAAAATTATGAGATGAGTCAATATCTTATAGGCTGCCATTTTTATGGATGTTCATGGCCTCTGTTCAACCTCTGGTATGTTATGTGTTTAATGTCTCTTATGCCTTAGTAAGGGTGAGTTCATGCTAGCTCAAAGCATGATTAGTTGGGCAAGAGATTAGGATTATGTGATTTATTGATTCCCATTTATGTGTTATGATGAGATAAGTGTATTAGGTTGAGAGTCTCGGTTATATCATGATAGGTTTAGTCGGGTTCATGTGATGCATACGTGATCTTCGATGATTGAGGTTGAATTTATGTATTAATGTGAATTATTATATATTATCAAACCAAAAGATGTAATAATTCAAGTGAAAGACATAAGACTTTATTTTTCTATCTTGTTTAATAAGACCGAGTTGGACCTCGGACAACGTGTTTGATTATATATCGAATGTTTAAGTCTTAAAGTATTGATATCGAGGCTATGTTGTTGTGTGATCATTTTGAGTTGATGAAGGCATGAAAACTCAATCTTTCGAGCTTCATTTAGGCTCTGTTTTTGTCAAATAAGATGATGTTTCTTGGACAAGTTTCTTCATGAGATTTGTAGTGCTTTGAATGAAGTTTCTGTGAGTTTTGGAATTTTGTGATTTGGGGTTAAAATGAATTTGTTATGATTTTTTTAAAGTTCGTCGAGCATGCTGTTTTGATAAACTCGGGCAGAAGGATTTTATTTTAGTTCATGGCTATTTATGATGATCTTAACATGCCTGAATGGAAATGTATTCTTCATGACAAATGTAGTATATAATATAAGCTGCCCGTAGGAATTGGAATTATGTAATTTCGAATTTTGGTTGATTTTATATGATTTTTCTAAGTTGGTGTTATGCCCAGAATTTTGAAGCAGTGACTGGGAGTATACATGAAATGTATGCTCTAAATTAATTCCCTTAACGTGATGATATGTAAACATTCTCTTCATGAAATTTGTAGCTTTCCTTGTGTAGTTTTTGTAGGTTTTGGGTTTATATGATTTGGAGTTTGAGTTAATTTTATATAATTCTTTTTCTGAGTGGGATGTGCACCCAGTTTTATGAAACCAGGATTTTGGTTAAGTATCGAATGTGTGCTCTGCTTAGGTGACTTAAACGTGTTCTTATGAAACAGTCTTCTTCATAAAATTTGTATATTTTCATGTGTAGATCATATAGGTTTTGAGTTTGTATGGATTGGAGTTGTGTAGCTTGAATTGTTGCTATTTTACTAAGGTGCTGTATTTTCGAAAAATTGTTTTCCGGCTGTTTTTGCAAACTAAACGTTTTATATTCAAACTTATTAATAATGTTATAATTTGCTAATGGGGTCTTCATAGAAGTTGTAGAGAATCGATTTAGCTACCTTGGGATTTTTGAATTTCAATAATATCATGTCTGTAGCTTCGGCTATTGTGCATACAATGAGAACCTGTCAAGCTGTATATTTTTATTTATCCACTGCATCCATGTTTTGGATGTTTGTTGTATAATGTGCCTTTAAATGACTTTATCCGCCTGAGTGTTCTTCATAAAAGTGATAGAGGCATGAGTTAGGAATATTTTTCAAGTCGTTTCATCATGATATGATCTGTAGACTGAAAGCTATATGTATTTTAAATTCAACACGCATGCTGAAAAATTTGTGCTAGTACATGTTTAGGTTTTCAAAATGAATTATGAATTTTCAAAAATTAGCTTTTCGTCAATTTTCATGTATATGTGCCCTATGTGTCTTCATCTGCTTGGTATTATGATGTTAGCTGGAAACACTTGCGAGGGAAGCTTTACGCTAAACCTCGAAGTGTGGAGGCTATAGTTGTATATGTGGTCGATCTCGTATAGGACCGCCGGCACGATTAGCTACTTGTATAAAAGTTGTCGTGATGGCCGACATTGTTAGTCGGAAGGGTCAAGCGAGCTAACCACTCTAATGTTCGGCGATGACTGCTGAGGTTAGGATTTTTCCGGGCAGTGTGCCAATGTTTGATTCCTATGGGAAATTGTAGCTCAACAGTAATGCTTAAGCTGTTGTAGTTTGAGGAGTATTGTAAGGAGGCCTTTTTCCTATCTAAGTACCTAGGATTATGAACCGGAAATTGAAATTTCTGGTGTGTGTCTTAACTGAACGCCGAACCTGGATGGGTGTAGCCACGCGAAGTAGTGGCCGAGCCCGCACGCCCGTGCTGAGAGACGTGAGGCCAACTGCAGTGGCCGACCGTTGACTCGCACGAGAGCTGCCGCCGCCATCACCGAACGCAGGAACTCCCCAGGCAGTGTGTACGGCCAAACCTTGATCTTGCAGCTGGTCCCTGAACAGGTGCATGCACACGTCCTGGCGCCCCGCTTATGCAGCGCCTGTGTGTGTGTCATCTCTCGGGTGACAGTGCCTTAAACTCCAAACCGAACCGTTGTATGAAACCCCTAATCAAGGACTCTCGATATGTGAGACTTGTCGATTAGTTTTCCTTTGTCTTATGCGAGATTCTCTCGAGATAGCGAGATTTAGGTCCCTCATTATTTTCGGGCAGTGTCCTGAGTCTCGATTAGAGACTATGTATACTTCGTAGGGATCGAGACCTACGAAGAGTGAGAGGGTATTGGTGTTAGATCGTAAGTATGGGAATATCGAGCATCCCTAATCGTGGGACTGATTCTGCGATAGGGGATTGTTTTCGAACATCTAGTCGATATTTCCTAAACCGCATTCGAGGTGTTATTCGAGTCGGCAAGGGAAGAGTTGTTGACAACGGTATCAAACAGAGCCGTGTGTTCTGTAGGTATCGGTGTTGAGGATATAGTGTAAATGTGGATTGTTAACCCATCCGTATGGGATTCCGTGGCGCCCTATTTTATAAGGACGCACAGATCATGTCGTTGTAGTAATCGAGTTTTCTACCGTGGCCCGGGCACGAGATGGAAGCTCGATACAACAAGTCAACCCTATATGTTGATTCTGTTGGAGTATGCTATCAAGACACGTAAGGACCGGTTAGGGTCTTGTGTATTGATAGAGGAGTAGAGTGTGAGAATACCTTACCATGGGGAGGTACGCTGGTAACAATGGCTATCTAGCGACAACTCTAATGGTGCCATGTGAGGTGGCTGGTACGGATATAGGTGGAGTATGCCGTTGTTCTGGTTACTGCCACGCGTTCTCAGTCCTATTATGATTCTCGACCAAGTCGATGACTTAGCCTGATGGTTGACTCCACCACCGGAACTCGCGAGGATGCATGACACATTCTGTGCCTCTTGAGGGAGGAAACGTGTGCGTGATCTCGGAGTATATGTGAGATGTGACGAGCTGCGTGATAGGCAGAACCCTACCTGTATGGAGGTACCGGTGACCTATTGGATCAGAGGGTCCATTAGGATAAGGCTGGGAGGGGTACTCGTCAAGTCCAGTGGGAGGGTGGTCAAGGCTAGGCGACTTGGGAGAGGGAGATCGAAATTCGGAGGAAGCACCCGAATTTCATGTGTTGATGTTTTCTTCTCTTATTCTCGTTTGTTTTGTGTCGTGGTTTGTATTTCGAATTCCGAGGACGGAATTCTTTGTAAGGTGGGTAGACTGTAGCGCCCCGTTCGTTTAAGGAATATTTGGGATATTTAATTAATATTATTGGCTTTATTATTATTATTTTTATTATTGCTAGTATTATTTTATTTAAATGCCTAATTGTCAATAAATGCTTAATTGTGTGTATTATTATTTAATTAATAAATGTGCCCTATTATTGAATAGTCAATGTGTATTATATATGATAATATATATCTAGTTTTAATTTATTTACCGCGCGATCAAACCGAGTTTAATATGGTTATGTCGAGCCCGATGAAAACTGAGAACCCGCGCACCTAGCCGCATCGAGCCATTTAAATCCGAACCTTGAAATTATTCAGTTGGCCAATTGGGTTCCAATTTCGGTCCATTCGGATATATTACCTGGCCCAATCTGTTTGTTAAATTCGGCCCATTTGTGTTTGAGAAGAAACAGTCCAAATGGCTTGCAAATTTTGACCCGTTAATTAAGGCCCTAATTTTTTTTTTTGTTTTCAATTAACTTAGCCCTAATCTTATTTTTTTTTTCTCGAGACGCAAACCGCAGCCCCTCAATCAGATTTCTTTTGTTTTCTCTTCGATCGATCTCTCACCTTCATCATTGAACCCCTTTTTCGTCTTCTGTTTTCCGTCGATCACCATCATCGCCATACTCGTTGTCTGATCATCACCATCTCATCACCATCGTCGTTCTCCCATCATCATCGTCCTCTCGTCGTAGCCCAGCTCGTGAGTCGCGATCACCATCCTCGCCTCCTCTCGTTGGAAAACCCTATCGCCGCCCCTGTCCGCGAGAACGCAGCGGCGTCTGCAACTCCTTCCTCCGTCGGTGACCTCTTTTTCCAGCGAGTCCGATCATCCTTCGAGCAGCAACTCCGGTGACGTTCTCGACGAGCTCGTGACCCAACAGCAGCGACGCAATTTCTCCTCTCGTGCAACGAGCTCTCCTCTTTCGCGAGACGAGTTTTCCGTCGAGCCCATTCGAACCCTTCTCGCCCGATTCTTGAGAACGGTATCGAGACCCGTCTTCCCATTTATTTTACGTAATTATCGTTGTGTTATATGATGATATGTGAATTCGTATAAGTTATGTGATTATATGTTCGATATATGTCTTCGATTAGAGAATATGTGAAAATCGTGAATTTATATGAAAGATATGATTTTATGTGTCGTTTATGTTGTTCGGGATCTCTTCAATTATGAGAAATTGAACGAGACCTCGAAAGTCATGTAAGTCAGTGGATATTGGAACAAAGTCGAGTCCTTGGTCTTACGAGAAGGCCTCGGATGAGAAATTTCATGTTATGAATTAATTGCTAAGTTGCCGAGCATATATGTCGCTGTTTTGGTGTTTGAATTTGTAAAAATAGCACGCTGCTCGGAATGACTTGAAATTTTGAGGGATATGTTATTTGTTCATTTCCAGCCTTGTATAAAAATTTTGTAATTTTTAGAGGCCTGTAGCTATTTTTAATAATTAAAGTGAATTCTGATCAGAATAGTGTTTAATGCTTAATAAATTGGTTCGTGATTCAAATGATCTGAAATTTTGATATGTTGTGCCTCTGATGTGTTTATATGCTGTGTTAAATTTGTAGAATTTTTATAGTAAATTTGATATGGTTAATAATTTAATTTCTGTTTCTGCTGAAAACTTTATGAATTACTATAAATCGGTATGTTCATGAAACATTCTGAAACTTGGCTGAGATGTTTATATTTGGTGTATATTCATGCTGTTAAAAGATGAAAATATTTGGAGTTCATTTTAGTGCTGTTTTGATTTAAATTCGATAATTGCTGAATCTTGTGTGAATTTTTAAAAATAGCACATTTAATGTCCAGGGCTGATATTTTTACATGTTGTCCCTATCATGCTGTAGCTTGTTGTGTTAAATTTTCAAGTCCTGAATCGTTCATTTGGTTCAGATATGAATTCATTGCGTTTTTGCTGATTTCGTGTAAGAATTTTATAAATTAATGTGCTTTGAGTTTAAAGCTGAAAATTTATGGTTTTACTTATTACTGGAAGATGTAATTTTGTGCAAAATTTCAGAGCCTAAGTCGAAGGGCAGCCTGGTCAATGAATTTCATGTGATTAATAGCTAGAAATTTCTAAACTATGATTTTGAAGTTAAATCTGTGATTGACTTGCTTTCCATTCTGTTGTGAGTTGAACTTGGTCTATCCTTAGATGGATTTATGTGATCTCCCATATGTGGTTTGGTCGAGTTTAGTGCCGAGTCTTAGTGTTCCAACATCCACAGGACTTCACGAACTACTTAGTCGAAACAAGTTCGACTAGGTCTGTTTTGTGTTTTCCGTTTAAAGTCAAGATAGATGTTGATTGTAGCATCTTGACTCAATGTAGGTAATTGAGGAGTCCAGCCTCGACCTACTACCAATTGCTTTGAGTTATTATCAATTCGGAATCCAGGTGGGTTATTCTAAAATTATCTATGCATATGCGTGATTTTAATTGTGATGAAAGTTTGGTGTGATCTATGTATGAAAATGAACATGTAGCCAATCGATGTGAGCTTGATGACCATCGGTACGGTTGTCCCCGTATGATAAGATACGGTTACCCTGTGAGGTAAATCTCATTAAGACCTATGAGAAGGCCGTGTCATTGATGTGGCACGCACTCCCATGTTTCACTGATATGGCATGGCTTAGCTTTGATGAGCATAGATGTACACGAGTGAGTCTTTGATGAGACAATAGTCATTGATGTGGCTAGAGATGTGACATGATTTTATTGTTTATGTTCATGCTGCGACCATACCATTTATAAGTTATTCATGTGCATAGTGTGAGTACGATATTTAACTGTACTCACTCCCACCTGCTCGTAACTGATGCAGGTTAAGCAGTTGGCAGGTGACGAGACAAGACGGGTGGTGGTTATGTCATTTATTATTGCTTATTTAATTTTGCTTCCGCTTAGTTTATGAACTCATGTTGAAAATTTGGATATTGATTATGTCGTTTTGAATTTTAGAATTATGAATTGTCTTTTATGATTTGGAACTTAATGAATGCTAGTGAGGTTTATGATTTAATATTCGAGCATGCTATCTTTCGTTTTAATGTGGTTGCTTTTTCGGATAAAGGCTTTTGGTAAATTTGAGTAGCGCCCACTGAGTTTTTAATTAAATTAAAGTTTGCGAAAAATTTATTGTGATTTTTATTGAATAAATTCGATAAATCCTTTAAAATAGAGTGGGGCGTTACAAACGGCCCAGACCAAAAACACAACAGAAACAACAAACAAAGCTACTAAACTAACAACAAAACAAAAAACGACATAAACAAAATGAGCCCTTCCTAAGCAGCAACATCTAACCAAACCAGCGGAAACAAGTCGACCACGAATCCAGTAGCCAAAAGCACCGACCCCGAAACTGCGGAGTCGAAACCTCCACCCCGGAACCATAGCGGCCAACCCGTACCACGGTCATAACCCATACCATCGACCCCGAAACTGCCAAATGTATTTTGTAACTTCAAATATATTTTTTTATGTCTTTTTTATCTAATGTATGTGAAATTATATTTATATATTCATAATTTAAAATTTTATTAATTATATTTTTGAGTCAACTATACTACAACATAAATATTTTGTTCATAAAAACTTTAAAAAATATATTATTTTATATGATTTTCTTACGTTGAATTAAGAAAAACTATATTTTTTAAAAATATTTTTAAACTTATTGTGACTTTATTGATGTGTTAAAAACGTATTACAAATGAGAACGATGACAAATAATGAAAAGTATAATTTATAAATTTTAATGACATTATATTAATTGGATTCTCCCTCTGAGAGCGGCCCTATTCTCTCTCTGAGAGCGAAAATTTTTCTCGATCCTTGGTTCAATCTTCAGTGGTGTTGATCCCATTTCAGCGCAGTTTTTCTCCTTTTCTACCCTATGATTCAGATTTAGTAACTTCCTAAGTGTCTCATTTTTATTCAGTTCATCCAGAAACATCTAAGATTATTAGATATGGCAGATATAGACGATCAATTGGCGGATAGATTGAAGGATTTCTCGCTTTCAGCTTCAGAAGCTAAAGTCTTTGACATTGCCAAGGAGGATATTAGACTCAGCGACGATGAATGTCAGAGAAGCCTCTTCGGTAAAATTATCGGGGATAGACCTGCAAGTTGGATTGGGGTCAAAAGAACTATGTCCCAAATTTGGAAGCTTCGTCATCCTATGGAGGTTAAAGAACTCAGCCCCAACTACTTTCAGTTCATTTTCCAAATATAGATGATATGAAGAAAGTTGCAAATGAAACTAACTGGAGTTTCGAAAACCAGTATCTAATTCTTAAGGAGTGGACCACTACCATCAATAGCAGGCATCCTAGCTTTAATGAGCTAAATATTTGGGTCCAAGTCCAAAATATACCTCTCAATTGGCTCAGTTAGAAGTGGGACGCAAAATTGGTGGCGCTTTCAAGAAGCTTAAGAACGTGGTCATTGCAACCACTGGAAATCACGGAGGTAAGATCCTAAGGCTCTTAGTTACTCTGAACGTGGAAGAACCTCTGCCCAGAGTTGCCAAAATCAGACTGGGAGATCAAATCGTGGATGCGTGTTTCAAATGTGAAAAACTTATAAATCTTTGTCACTACTGTGGAAAGATTGGACACCTAGACAGAGGTTGTAACAGGAAAATGGAGGACCTAAGTAACAATGCTTTAAAGGAAGGGCAGTATGGTGATTGGATGAAGGCCCCTGATGGATATAAGTGGTCCTCTGTTAACCTATCTGGTTCAAGAGTCTCTCCACCTCAAGATTCACCAGGATACCAAGAGGAAGGCAACTCTCAAAGAGCCTCAACCAGCCAACAAGAGAATAATCAGCAGCTTATACCTAGTCATGAAGATCATCTTTCTACAGCAAAAGCTGCTGGTGAAAACTCACTGGTTTCTGCCACTCAAGCCCCAAATTCAGAAGAAAGCAATGGAATTTTCAATCTCCAAATTATGGACGCCTCAACCATGGACATAGAAAAAGAAGAATCTCAACTGAAGCCAAAGGGATCTCCAAATCAGGCTACCATCTCAATACCTTTGCCCCAACCTCTCAAAACATGGAAACGTGAAGGAACCAGAACTGGTAGACTTCAAAGAGCTACTGAGACTCCTATCATCATTGACCAGTTAATCAGAACCAAGAGAACCAGACCAACCTCAGAATCTGCAGACCCTGGAGATGATGCTCTACTGGCTAATCAGGTTCAACTAAAAAAACTCAAAGCTAATGCTGAAATGGTGGGGGTTGCCAGCCTCGAGTGGCACCACCAGGACAAATGTTAGCTCTGGTGTGGAATTGTAGAGGGCTGGGTGGGCCCTCTACAATTTCCCAAATCAGAGAGCTTCATAGAGCTCATCACCCTCATTTTATTTTTCTTTCTGAAACCAAAAAACCAAATGCTTTTGTAAAATCTATTTGTAATAAGTTAGGATATGATAATAGGTTTGCTATAGTAGATCCCAAAGGCCTCAGTGGAGGGCTGGTTTTGATGTGGGACACAAATGTTGTTATTAATCAAATCCTTTGTAAAGACTATTTCATAGCTGTTGAATTTATTTTGCAATCCCATCAGCCCCAATGGGGGATTTTTGTGTACCTCAGTCCATGTAGATTACTCAGGGAAGCTCAGAGAGAAGGCATTCTGATGGATAAACAACAATGGAGTGGCAACTGGTTCACTATAGGGGACTGGAATGATCTCCTTTCCAACACTGAAAAAGCAGGGGGAACTATCAGACCCATATCCAGTTTTCATGGCTTCAGCAACTTTATTTCAGATATGGAGATGTTAGAAATCAGCCTTGAAGGGCACCCTTACACATAGAGCAACAACAGATATCCCCCTGACCAGGTGGAAGAGAAGTTGGATAGGGCCTTTGGTTCTCCGGACTGGGCTCACACATATCCAAATGCCTCTGTAAAAAATGTACTAAGAAGCTCATCTGACCACTCAGCCCTTCTGCTAGATATGGGACTTCCTAAAGCAAGAAAAAAGTCTTATTTCCACTTCGATAAGAGGTGGATTGGTAGAGAAGGCTTTGAGGAGGTTGTGAATAAGGCCTGGACTTCAGTGACCACAGGAACTCCACTTTTCCAACTAAAGGAGAAAGTGAAGAACACAAGAACTGCCCTCCTCATTTGGAGCTCATCCTTCCAATCTCAAAATCAAAAAGAAATTTCTGATCTTACCAAGAAAATGGAAGAGCTAATGAGGACAAATCAGAAAGTAACTGGGAAGAATGGGTTGAAACAAGAAGGAAACTTAACTTTCTTCACTCCAATGAAGAAATGTACTGGCAGCAAAAGGCCAAGCACAGATGGATCAAAGAGAGAGATGCCAACACCCCTTTTTTCCATGCTTTTACATTGCAAAGGAGAAGGCTCAATGCTATAACCAGACTTCTGTCCCCTTGTGGCAGAATTCACTCCACTCAAAAGGAACTTGAAACCCACATAGCTTCTTTCTACTCTGATCTCTTCTCTTCTGAGGGCAGTTGGGGTGGGGACTCTATCCTACCCCTTATCCCAACTACCATCTCTACTGACATGAACACTGATCTCCTCAGACCTGTGGATAAAGAGGAAGTAAAAACCACTTTATTCAGTCTTCAAGTAAACAAATCTCCAGGAGAGGATGGAATGACTGCCACCTTCTACCAACACTTCTGGACTCTGATCAAACAAGATTTTTTCAACGCTGTGGAAAGCTTCTTTGTCTCAGGTACACTGCTCAAATACTGGAATCATACCGTTGTCTCTTTGATACCAAAATGCTCAAACCCAGACTATCTGTCTCAATTCAGACCCATAAGTCTTTGCAGTGTAGTTTACAAAGTCATCTCCAAGATACTTGCTCAGAGACTAAAATCATGCCTGAAATTCTGTATAAGTGATCATCAAGCAGCTTTCTTAGAGGGTAGGCAGCTTACTGATAATGTGATTATAGCCCAAGAGGCTTTTCACTTTCTGAGTAGGCACTCTTCAGGCTCTAATTATTTCATGGCCCTCAAACTTGATCTAGTTAAAGCTTTTGATCGTGTTGAATGGGTTTGCATCAAAAAGATCATGCTCCAGATGGGTTTTCATTCTGATTTTGTGAAGCTTATTATGCTGTGTGTATCTACTGCCACCTTTTCTTTTAAAGTCAATGGATCAAACTGTGGCTATGTGACACCCTCTAGAGGAATCAGGCAAGGGGACCCTCTCTCCCCATACCTATTCCTCTTAGTTGCTGAAGTTCTTACTGTCCTCACTCTCAAATTCATATCTTCTGGACAATTGAAAGGGCTGAAATTATCAAGAAATGGTCCTCTGCTTTCACACTTACTCTTTGCAGACGACTCACTGTTTTTCTGTAGAGCAGGATCAGACCAAGCTGGTTTTCTTCTGAATATTCTGGAGCAATACAAACATTTTACAAGCCAGGCAGTAAATCTCCAAAAATCAGCCATTTTCTACAGTAGAAACACTCCCCTTCACCTTCAGAACTCCATCAGCAGAACTATGAACAACATTGCCTCTCACAGGTCTACAAGATACCTTGGGTTACCTCTGGGGATTGGAAGATCCAAGAAGGAAGTATTCCAATATCTCTTGACCTCCGTGAGAGAAAAATTAACATCCTGGAAAGCCAAATTGCTCACCCCTGCGGGAAAAGAGGTTCTAATCAAAGCTGTAATACAAGTTCTTCCAGTCTATTCTATGGCTTGTTTTCTTTTGCCAACTTCACTGTGTAAAGAGATTGCAGGTCTTTGTGCAAAGTTCTGGTGGAACTCAGGAACTGATCACTCTCAAGGTATCCACTGGAAAAAATGGAATCATCTTTCCTTTCCAAAGGAGCAAGGTGGGTTGGCCTTTCATGACCTTCAGACTTTCAATAAGGCTCTCATATGCAAACAATTGTGGAGGATAGCCTCAAATCCTGATCTGCTTGTCAGTAGAATCTTAAAAGAAAGGTACTTCCCTAACTCCTCTCTAGTCCATGCTTCTAAGTCTCAAAATGGTTCATGGATGTGGAACTGCTGGATGGAGGTACTTCCTGTGTTTACTAAATGGCTGAGAATTGAGATTAGGAATGGCACAAACACCAAAATCTCTGATCTGAATTGGATCCCCAATCACTGTAAACCTGCTCCTGAATTGATTCCTATTGCTAGAGGTCATTTGGTTTGGGTTAGAGAATTGCTGCAAAACAATGGCTCTCATTGGAATGAATGGCTGATAAGATAGGTATTTGATGAAAATGACAGCACTGCTATCCTGAACATCTCCACAATCAACCCTCACAGGCAAGATAGGCTTTACTGGGGATTAGACAAGAAAGGTGTTTTCTCTGTGTCAAGTACCTATGCTCATCTGAATAAACTTAGACAGCTAGCAGCAGACATTCCAGAATGTAGCTCAAATTCAAACCTCAAAAACAACATCAGATTCAGACTCTGGAAGGTTAAAACAGCTGGGAAAATTAAGCATTTTCTGTGGAAGTGTATCTCAAATGCTCTGCCTGTTGCAACACACCTGAAAAAGAGAGGGTTAGATCTTGACAGAACATGCTCAATTTGTGGTGAAGCAGCAGAATCAGTGGAGCATCTGTTTTTCTCATGTCAAAGAGCTGGCAAGGTGTGGAAATTAAGTCCCTTGCAATGGGACAGTCTTCATGGTTATACAGATTCATTCAAAGCATGGTGGTACCAAGTTTGTTCCCTTGATCACTCCGAGGTAGCCGAAGCTAGGATCCAACTTACAACATATATGCTTTGGTGGCTATGGAAATCAAGGAATTTGTGGATATTTCAAAAGGAATTAATCCCAGAACACACCATTATCAAATTGGCTCTCTCAGAATGGATGGACTTCTCCTCAGCTTCTTAAAGCTTGTAGCTTCTGTTTCTGTTTTAGTTTTTTCTTTTGCTGCTTTTCTTTCCTTTTCTCCTGGCAGTTTTGGGTTAGGGATACTCCTTGCTAGGCCTTATGGCAGTGGCTGGAGTTCCCCTTCTTTTGTTCAGGATTAGTTGTTGTTTTGTAGTTAGTTGTACTATTTGGTTGAGGCTCTAGACCGCCTTGTGCGTGTCTCTCAGTTTTTATTTTTCAGATTTGTATGTCTTTATATTCGAACCTTGTTCGCTTTGAGTTTTATAATAGTTATCTCTGTCGTTCTGGAAAAAAAAAATGACATTATATTATTTTGATGATATACTTTTTTATTTACTAAATCGTGCCTCCAATATGAAATTATTTTGGAGCTGCCATTACATTTAGGTTTCCAATGATCTTCCATTGATTTTTCTTTACAATTTCAATGACTGTTTTTCCAACGGTAATATGACATGAAAAAAAAAAAAAATCCAACTAAACTTCACACACCAATAAATAATGGTAATTGGAATCATTAAATCCATTAAATATTCAATGTAGTTTAAATTTATCAATCTTGGAAGAGCCAATAATATTTTTCAATGGAAGCTATACTAATGAAATATTCGTTGCAAATTTCAGTAGATTATCTTGCCGTTGCATTTTTCATTGCAATATGGTTATTTTTTGTATTCTTTATTGAACATTAATATCTTTATGTAGTAGTTTTTTCTATAAGTTAATTTTTTTACTTTTTTTTATTAAAAATGTATTAAACACATGAACTTTGTAGTCCATATATTTTTTTTTTTAAATCGCTCATTGTTTTACATGAAGATTACGTAATAATTTCTCAATCGAGTTCCATTTCTTACATATTGAAAATTAAATAATAAAAATAATTATTATCTTATATATGAAATATAGTTTATATATTATATTAAAAAAACTAATGGCAAATAAAAACTTATTTAAAATTAAAATAATCAAGGTTTTTTTATGTTTTAAATTTTAAAAGTTCTAAGTTACATAGATAAAACTATAAATAACTATTATCTATAACCTAAAATGTAATGCCCCGTTCATTTATGGATTATTTTGGATTTATTATTATTATTATTATTATTATTATTATAATAATAATAATTATTATTATTGAATGCCTAATTGCCATTAAATGTTTAAATGTTTATTATTATTAATTAATTAATGTGTGTATTATATATATAAATATTATCCGATTTATTTTAATTGTCGTGCGATCGAACCGAGAGATTCTTATTGGCTAAGTCGAGCCCGAGAGACCCGGTCCACGCGCCATTAAATCGCGCCCCGCCCGAGAGAACTGGCGCCCCGAACTGACTGCCTGACCCGGTCCGCCCCTAACCGTGGGTGTGTGTGTATGTTTCTTGGGAGAAAGAAAGAAAACCTAAGTCTTGTATTTTGCTCTCTCTCTCGCTCAAAGCTCAGAACACGTCCGCAGCTTTCATCTGCTCTCTCCCTCTCATTTTTATTTCACCCCGCAGAACCCTCATCTCTCCCTCTTGCCATAAACCGACCACCATCATCTCATCTCCCTCACTTTTCCGATCGCTGCCCCCTTCCATCGTCGCGCCATCACCCGACGTGAACTAGCAGGCCCATTTTTCCGACAACCAGCAAGGATCCCGATCATCCTTCCGTCGTCCCCATTCGCGTATCAAAGCCCCGGCCCGCGCGAAGCACCTCCGCGAACCACCGTCGCCGCTGCACTCCTCCGCGAGACGAAGTGCAGCCGTTGAGCTCGTTTGCTGCGAGCGCCGCCGCTAGCCGCTGTGTGTTTGACGTCGCCCTCGTTCGACCCTTCTCTACGTATCATTTCCCGAGAACGGTACAAAAGCTCGAACCCCGTCTCCTTTAATTATGTATTATGTGTATTGTGTTTGTATTCTTGTAGCCTTTATATTATTTCATGTTATGATTTGAAATAATAAAACCATGTGTTGAGATCTCTTGTCGGTTCGTGCGAACTCGAATGAGATCTCATTAAATTCGTGTTAAGTACTATGGAATTGGAACCATAATGAGTCCTTGGCCTGAGGGTGAAGGCCTCGGACGATTTCTATGTTTGTCGAGTCGAATATGATTTTCTGAACTCGAATAGTTGTTGTTTATGTGTTAAATTTGTGATAAATCACATGCTATTCCGATTGATATGAAATTTTGTGTGTCAAGTACTCTGATGTTCATATAGGTCGTGTAAAAATTTCATGATTTATTTCCAACTGTAGCTATTTTTAATAATTGTTGTGATTTCTGGGCAGAATCTTGTAAATTTCATAGTAAATCGAGTTGTGCTCGAATTTGGCTGAAATTTGAATATGATGTTTCTCTATTGTATTTGGATGTTGTGTAAAACTTTAATAATTTTTGGACTTCGTTTGCTAGGGTAATTAATTGTTTGTGTTATTATGCTAAAATTTGTTTTATTTATGAAACTTCGATCTGTTTTTGTAAATTAATTTTTGGAGTTCATATTGGTACGGTTTTTGTGAAATGTTGAATTCTGCAGAATTTTGTTACAATTTTCATAATTCGCATTTTTAATGTTTAAAACTGAAATATTTATATATTAATATTGACATGCTGAAGTTGCTTGTGTAAAAATTTCAAGTATTAACTCGTTCATTTGGTCAGGCTTTGAAATTGTGCTTGTTTTTGCTGAAAACTTGTTTGAATTTTATAAAATCGTGTGTTTTGAGTTAAGGGCTGAAATTTGGTGATGTTACTAAGTCCAGTGAGGTTGATTTTATGTAAAAATTTCTGAGCATAACTTATTCGGCTCCTTGACCAACTTGAATAGGTGGTTTTCACGTCAAATATTTCAAAATATAGTTTTGTGTTAAAATCTGTAATCCGGCTCGTATGTTGTTCATTGTTGTCTGACTTGGTCATCCTTTGATTGAGTTTATGTGTACTCCCATACGTGTTTTGGTTGAGTCTAACTGCCGAGTCTAAGTGTTCCAACGTCCACAGGACTTCACGAACAACTTAGTCGAATCAAGTTCGGCTAAGTATGATTTGTGTATTCCATTCAAAGTCAAGATAAATGTTGATTGTAGTATCTTGACTTAATGTAGGTGTTTGAGGAGTCAAGCCTCGACCTACGTCCTTTCTGATTTTGCTTTATCAATCCGAACTACCAGGTGGGTTAGTTATTCTAAAATGTCTATGCATGTGTGTTTTAAATGTGTTAAATTCGGTATGATCTATGTATGCATGTGAGCATGTAGCCTATCGATGTGAGCTGTTACGGCCGTCGGTACGGTTTTCCCCTTCGACGTAATATGGTTGCCCTTACGAGGCAAGTCTCTGTAAGACCTAATGAAAGGTTGTGTCCATACGTGGCAAGCACTCCCGTCGATAGGGTAATGAATCCCCTTCCCACGGCTAAGCGTAGATGTGCACATGAGTGAATGATTGTCGTATTGATTAGGAGATGAGATTGTTATTGTTTATGTTCATGCTGCGACCATACCATCCTAACATATTTTATATTGTTCATATGCATAGTGGTGAGTACTATATTTTCCAACTGTACTCACTCCCACCTGCTCTTCACGGATGCAGGTTAAGCAGTTGGCGGGTGACGAGATAAGGCGAGTGGGTGGTCTTGCTTATTTATTTATGATTATTATTTGCTTCCGCAGTTATGAAACTTATGTTGGTTTATTTGAACATGTTGGTTGGTTTGACTTTGAAAACACGTTGGATCGGTTTATGTTGAAAACCTTTCTTTGATATTCATGAGTATGTGGTTGAAAGAATATCATAATGTTTATTTCTTATGCTGTTGAGATTATGGTTAATGAAAACCTTTGAAAAATCGGGTTTATCAAGTGGGGCGTTACATAAAACTTACACATAGAATTAATAAGAATAAAAAATTAACAAACGTTTAACAACTCAGAACGTTTATAACGATAGGTACAAGTTTAAATTTTTGTATTTATTTTTTTAATTATAAAAATTATATTTATAGTTTTTTTCATATTTATTAATAAGTGCTACAACTTAATTATATTTTAAGTATTATTTATCATTTTATTTCTTTTACTTTCTATTTCTATGTATAGTACTTTTTTGGAACATATGTCTTATTATATATCAATTAATTGTATATCTTTATAGTATTATTGATACGGATAGCACGTGAGACCCATTGGATATATTGATCCAAGAACGAATGATGGGGACCATCCGAAGCTGTCCGTTCAAAATAAAGAAGATCCGTTGAAGATAAACGAGGGACCGATCACGAGGGCAAGGGCTAAGAAAATGAAGGAAGCCATGTGTGTTCTTATTGCTGAATGTCAAAAGAAGATGGACCGAATCCCGACTGAAGGCAAATTGGTGAATACTCTTCAAGTTGATGGGCCAAATTGTTCGCATAAAGACTAATTTATGGATTGAAGACTTAATTTCGTCTATTGAGTGAAGTCCAATTAATTTGTCCATTACTTTGTCCATTTTCAGTATTTTTGAGACCAAAATGGCTCTTTAGTTATCTTAGAAGTCAAAAGGTCATTCAAAACTCATGTAGGATTCATTATGTGGTCAAAACTATGTTTTTAGTGCTTAATGAGTCCAAAAAACGGGATTAACTCATTAGCACCATTTGTAGCCTTTAAAAAGGCCATTTTATGTTTTAATGAATATTAAGAATATTGCTGAATATAAAAATCACTTGTGTGAGTTTGAATTCTCTTTTGTAGACTTTCAATTGTTTTTGAGAACTTATCAAGATACTTGAGCAAGATCTTGTGGCGTTCACCATACCGAGGTTCCTAGTTGATTATATAGCTAACGGGTCGAGGTTTTCAAGCTCTAGTTACGATCAAACTAGATCTCCGATCTGGGATTCCGCTGCCTAAATATACGTTTTGTAACGCCCCAAATCAGTAATAATATTAAGAACGGTTTCACGGCTCGACTATAAGTGAAATTCGTAATTTTTAGAATTTTCCGCGTTATATTTTATATGCTAAATGCTCAAATATAATAGATTATTCTTTGGAATATTTGATATCAAGTTTAAGTCAAGATCAATCCATTAATTTGGGTTGTTAAATTATAACTATTCAACTCGAGAATTTTATTCGGCTTCGAACCCTAGTTTGGCTCCGAGCCATTTTTTCTAGTTAATCCCGAGCATAGCCGAGTCTTGGTATTTTTATACTTTTAGAATATTTTTCTAAGTGTATAAAAATATCAAAGTAAGCCTTGGACATTTTATAGTCGAACCCTAGCACCTACCCGAGCCATTCGAGCCGCGACCCCGCCCAAGGTCCCGGGTCGAGGTCCGAGACCAAGCCTAAGTCCTAACCAACTCTTGGTATATTTTTCTAAGTCATAGGGACACCAGAAGAACCTCAAAAATCGGTCCAAGTGTCATTCACGAGCCCAAACCGAAGTCCACGCGCAACAGGCCCTACCCACGCGCCCAACACGCGACGCACGCGCCCAGCAGGCCTGCCCCGCACGCAGTCCGCGCCAGCAGCCCAGTCCGCGCGGCCCAGCCAAAGCCGCGCCCAGTGCCCTGCGCCAGCCCAGCGCCCAGCGTGACAAGCCTAACTTCAAGAGCCCATTTCATATATTTTCGGCCCAAATCTCTCATGAACCATAACATCCGATCATTAGGGACATAATAAGGTTTTATTTAAGCTAAAATGGCCCTAATGAAGTTTAGCCAAAGACAACACATCATTAGCCTTAGTGGAGAGCATGGGCATGAATTGTTTATTCAAGATTTTTGTCCTTGTTCCCTAGTCTGGAGCAAGACTGACCAGTCTCCTTGTGACCTAATAAAATACTCTTAAAACATCACAAAAAACGTGCAAAGTTAGGTTAAATTCATGCCAAGACAATGGCCCTAAGTTTCATGTGCATGTGGTGCCACTTCCCACTAGTTTAGTCTTCAATGACCAACCTAGACCACTCCGCCCCCAGCACCTATTTAAGACCCCTCTCTTAGTCCATTTTGAGCTATTACACAAATTGAAGCTCGAGCATATAGTGAGGGAAGTCATAGAAAAACCTAGCCAAAGTCCCTTAGGCCCTGTTCGCGCGCGCCCAGCCCGGGGAAGGAGAGGAGGCAGCCACCTCGTGTTCCAAGCCATTTATCTCGAGGCTTAGACATTTCTAAGAGTTCCTTAGATTTTTCTAAGACTTTTGAGACCACCAAGCTTGGCCAAATTCCACTCTAAGACCACCCTAAGTCCCTTAGCCCGCCTAGCCGTAGTTTGAGCCCTAACTCGAATTCTCCACTTCTAGCCGAAGTAAGCTCGTGATTCTTGAGTTCATTAATTATTATATGACATTTTAAGATTTTTCATGAAGAAAAACCGAGCCATGCATGTGATTATATGTGAGTTCCGAATTTTTGAAGTTAATAGCCTTAAAAATGAAATTTGAGTTCCGAGCATGCCTAAGTCGAGACTATTCGTTTAATCACCTTTAATTATCATACCATTAATGGTGTAAAAGTTTGAGCATAATTGGAGTTCATTACCTTAGTCAAAATGTTCATGATTTTATGTGAATTTTCACTCCCGAGTCAAGCCAAGATGCGTGCATGTTATGACCTAAGTATCAGCCCACATTGTCATCATTTTTGATGTAGTATATTCGGCCTTGAGTAGTTTTCTAAGTCATGTATGTTGGTTCGGACGTCAAGTGCTCGTACGGGCCGTATAAGCCCTACCGAGTGAACATGCAAGTGGACCCAGGGTCCACTAGTGTTTTATGTGTTAATTGTGCTTATTTTATCATATTATGATATATGGTCATGCATGTCACCGGAGAAAGTCGCCGGAGGTCCGGCAAGGGCCGGCCTTGGTCACTGGCCGCACACATAGCGTGGCAGTGCCCGGTCCAGCGCCAGTCCGTGCCCGCGCCAGCGTGCGTACGGTACCTTAAGCCCCAGTGCTTGCAGAGGCTAGCCTTAGCCAGTGCCCGCGCCCGGTAGGCGCGAGGCACAGCCCGCGTGCACGTCACAGCGCCCGCAGTGCCCAGTGCATGCCCGTGTGGCCTGCATAATGTCACGCCCTTATTTCTCAAAAGATGCGTGCGGCCTTAGCCCCTCGTTGCGCTCGTGCAAACTAGCTAAGTCAGCCTCACCGTGCCTGGAACGTGCTCGATGTGTGCAAGTGCTTGGCAAGAGAATATGCAAGGGAGAATGAAAGGAAAGTGCTTGTACTATTATTCACACAAACTTTGTACAAGAGTGCTTGATGGTTGCTTGGATGGGGTGCAAATGAGTGGGGCGTCCCCTATGTATAGTTGCCCCACCGCCTTTAAGGAACCCTTAAGAACCTACAAGGGTCTTGTGCCTTCTAGACCCTTCTACAGGACTCCTACACGTCCTAGAACCTTCTATATGGCTCTAGGCCCTTCGTGTCCCTACTACACGCATCTATACAACTCTAGGGCCTTCTAGAAGCTCCTAGACAAAACTAGACCCTATCTATGTACAAGACTTAGGTATGGTACGGCCTAAGTCCTTAAAAGACCGGGCAGGCCCCGCGTGTCTGCGCGTGCTGCCTGCTTCTGTGCGCGCCCTTCCTACGCGCCTGCGGCACTGCTCGGGTCCCCTCGGGTCGGCTCGCGTATGCTCATGCCCCAGCGTGTTGTTCAAAGCATCCTCGTGCCTAGAACCCGCATGGTCGCTGCTTCCATGTGCGGGCCTTCTCGGGTTAAAGGAAGCGAGACGTAACATTCTCCCCTGCCTATTTCGGCGACGCCCTCGTCGTCGTGTGGGATCCATCCTCCCACTAGGTAGCGTGATGTATTGCATAGCCCCAAGGTATGAAGTCGGCTTCGATGGTGACCTCTTGTGATACTTGAGCCCCGTCAAGTACTTCCCTGAGCCGGACTCCATAACCGGTATCCAATGCGGCTTCTTCCCTTGAAGCGCACAAAGTGTCCTCAAATGTGGCACTGGGAACATATGATTGTCCACAAAGAAGTTCATCCCCAAGATGATGTCCCGGTCGTCCATTGTGGTAACTTTAAAGTTCACGTGTCCCTCCCAGGTGCCTAAGTGAACCCGTACCCCATTGGCAGCGCCCGTCACCCGTACGACCTTTGCGTTGTTCGATTTCATCCATCGCTCTGCCTTTGAGATGCAGATGCCTAGTCGTTGCGCTTCGGCCTCGGTTATGAAGCTATGACTCGCCCCCGTGTCCACCAGGGCCTTGATCAGTTTACTGTTGATGCGTCCCTCAACGACCATCAAACGGCTTTCATGCGGTCCCTGTTAGTGTTATATACTGAAAGCTTGACTTTGCATGATATTACACATTTACCCTTTATGAATGAGAATAATGTTAGATTAAACAAGTTCTACGTTCTGTTGTTCTGCACTTAGATAGTGTGGGTCGTCATCGGGCGAACCGAAGATCACTCTACCAGTTACTTGCGAACAAGAATAGTTGTTCACAACCTAGATGGACATGAACACCCCATCCGAACGGTTGTAGTGTCAACTGTACAGTTTGTCTTGACTGATTAGTTGCACTAGTACATTTATGTATTGAACAGGATCCCAGAGAGGAGAAATTCATTTTATACTGATCGTCGTAAATGATCTACGCCTCGGTTAATTATTGCGTTCTCTTAACCCGTAAGATATTAAACAGGCAGATATATATAATATATATTACTTTGATTTACATGGGTGAGGTTCAGTTCGCTGGATTAATATTCCTACTGTTTTGGGTAATATTATTATATATAGGATGTGCTGTTAGGATATTTACGGTCACCATGTGCGTTAGTTTGATGATGTCCCCGGAGTGAGTTCATGAAGGATTGTTATGCTAAACCCTGCAGGTGGATTAAATTCCGGCATAATAAGAATGTGATGAACGAGCGCTAGCTTCAGTGAAATAATAATAAATTAATTAATTTTTGATTGTCAGTAATCGAATTAATTAATGGACATTATATCTTAAACGTGGGAAGGTAAATCGAGTAATTATTATTGGAGTCTCAAATGTAATTTGGGCTAGGAAGAGGGTGTGCAATAATATAATGTTGGTGGCCCATTAATATTATTTAATTAATTAGAGGAGTGGGCTTGGCCCACAGTTAGTCTAATTAATTAAGGAACCCTTTTCCTAATCTCCTTAGGGTCCCTACTGTAGCTCTATATATACATCCTTAACCTCATGAGAAGATATGAGAGTTCACATCTCACGTGAAACACGTCTCTCTCTCTAGATCTCATTCGAGCTTTATCTTCTTCTTGTTGCTCCACTGGTACAAGTTGAAGAAGGGTGTATTGAGTAATACAGTAGAAGATCTGTAGGTAAACTGAGACGAAATATATTTTGACCTACAGAACTAACCGGAAGTCCGATTGAGACGTACAGTATACCCAGACGACCATCACGACGAGAGCTTTCCATCTCTGCCAACATCGCCGGAATTAGACGCCGCACGCGCCCTCACGCGCCGCCGGAAGGTGCCTGGCAGCAAAATCTTGTTTTGATCTGTTTGCATCCGTTTGATCCCGTTTTGATCTGATCTTGTTCGTGCAACCCAAGACGTGATTTGCGGTCAATCATTTGCGGTCAACCATTCGTGGTCAGCCAGGTCTACATAAATTTTAAGCCGTAAGTTCTCTACGTCAAACCTTTAGATCCGCTGCGCATAGGTTTACGTTTGCTATTGAATTCGTGATTTGTACATAACGAGATCCTCACAGATCCCAACAGTCCCTCCCTGCTTGACGTGCCTTCTACGGCAGTGTTGAGTTGAAGCGCCTCTATGTTCTGGACCTCCTCCTGGTCGTCCACTTGTACCTCGGTGATGGAGCTCAACGAGCCTAACTTCGGGCAGTCCCTCATGCGATGTGGCCCCTTGCACACAAAGCATTTGACTTGAGGCATAAAAGCTTGCTTCTTTTCCTCGTAAGATTAACGTGTCGACCCTTTGCCTTCACGTCGAGCCGACGACCTCCCCTGGTCTAAGGCTTCACGGTGTCCATTCTCATGCTCCTCCTGGTCTAAGTCCCCTTTGTGCCTTGACGACCCCTCTTGAGCGCGCGGGTGAACTCGGTAAGGGACTCAGCTGCGGCGATGGCCTCATCGACCGTTTTCACGCCCCGACGTTGCAACTCTTGCTTTGCCCACATTTGTAGACTGTCAATGAAATAAAATAACTTATCTTCTTCGGTCAATGTTGGGATAAGAAGCATCAAGGTTGTATATTGTTCCACGTACTCGCTAATTGTGCCTTGTTGCCTCAACTCCCTAAGATTCTTGCGGGCTTGGTACACCACATTCTCGGGGTAGAATTGCTTCTTGAGCTCCCTCGTGAAGTCATCCCATGACTCGATCTGACAAACGCCCCTCTCGATGTCGGCATGCTTCCTACGCCACCATAACATAGCGTTATCGGAAAGGTAAAGAGTAGCGGTACGTACCTTGGTAGACTCATCCTTGAGTCCGATGCCTTCGAAATATTGTTGCATACTCCATAGGAAGTTGTCCACTTTCTTGGCGTCCCTCGCGCCGTTGTACCCGATCGGCTTCGGGTACTCCACCCTTGGAGAGGACATCGGGTGACTAGCCTCTCCACTAGCGATCACCCGCTTGCACATTGCAAGGTCCTCGCGCATCCCCTCGATGCTTTCTTGGAGGCCCTTCACAAGGTCTACCAGCTGACCCTTGACAAAGTCCTCCAGTTGATCCAAGCGGTCCTCTGCCGGCGTGCGCGTCTCCAGTCCCTCCTAGATCGTACGCTTCATGGACTCCATCTCTTCCAAGACTTGCGTCTCCAACGTCTGGAAGTTGAACTCGACCCGCTCGAGTTTCTCGCCCATCTCCCCAACAACTTGGTCCAAGGCCGAGACCTCGGCTCGGGCGCGGCTTTGGTCCCGACGCTTCTTATCCTTGGTCGCGGTGGTGTGCTCCCGCCCACGCGGTTGCTCCTCGGTTATCCCGGACCCGGACGCCTCATGCTCCTTGTCTCCTGCCATACTCTACACGGTACCGAGCGTGGCTCTGATACCACTTGTCACGCCCTTATTTCTCAAAAGATGCGTGCGGCCTTAGCCCCTCGTTGTGCTCGTGCAAACTAGCTAAGTCAGCCTCACCGTGCCCGGAACGTGCTCGGTGTGTGCAAGTGCTTGGCAAAAGAATATGCGTGGGAGAATGAAAGGAAAGTGCTTGTACTATTATTCACACAAACTTTGTACAAGAGTGCTTGATGGCTGCTTGGATGGGGTGCAAATGAGTGGGGCGTCCCCTATTTATAGTTGCCCCACTGCCTTTAAGGAACCCTCTAGAACCTACAAGGGTCTTGTGCCTTCTAGACCCTTCTACAAGACTCCTACACGTCCTAGAACCTTTTACATGGCTCTAGGCCCTTCGTGTCCAAACTACACGCATCTATACAACTCTAGGGCCTTCTAGAAGCTCCTAGACAAATCTAGACCCTATCTATGTACAAGACTTAGGTATGGTACGACCTAAGTCCTTAAAATATTGGGCAGGCCCCGCGCGTCCGCGCGTGCTGCCTGCTTCTGTGCGCGCCCTTCTTGCGCGGCTGCGGCACTGCTCGGGTCCCCTCGGGTCGGCTCGCGTCTGCTCGTGCCCCAGCGTGTTGCTCAAAGCATTCTCGTGCCTAGAACCTGCATGGGCGCTGCTTCCATGTGCGGGCCTTCTCGGGTTAAAGGAAGCGGGACGTAACAATAAGCCCCAGTAGCACCCAGTATGCGTGGTCACGGCACTCAGCGTGCACGACCCACGCGCACAGTGCCCGGCAGCATCGTGCCAAGTCCCAGCGCACGAGGACTCATGCCAGAGGCTCATGCCAAGTCCAGTGCTGACCCGAGCCGGGTCAGCTGAGCCCAGTCGGCCTCGGTGCGTGTCCAGCAGCACGTCTGAGTGCCCAGTGACCTCGGGGACGGCCGGTAGCGCCCGTGTGGCCTCTGCCCGTGTCTGTCCCGTGCCAGCAGTGTCTGGCCAGTGCCCGTCCGTGCCCAGCCGCATGACAGGCCCTCAGTCGAGCCTCGGCCGTGCCCAACGTGCACCCGAAGGCCGGTCCAGCCGATCCAGCGCCCGACCGCCCGGTCCAGCCGAGCCGGCGGTTCGGCCAGCCAGCGAACCGGCCGGTTCGACCGGCGGTTTGAGTCAGTTTTGATTCGTGATTTTTGATCCGAGTCTAGTTTCAGAATTTCAGTATTTTTCCGAGCCAGTCCTGTCCAGTTTAATCGCGTAGAATAGTCCGAGCATTTTAGCATATAATTAATTATTCCGAGAATGATACTTAGCATTATTTTGCTTAAATATTTATGTAGCCTAAGGAGAGTCGAGCCTCCGACCGCTACTCCAATATCAGCACTTGCATATCAGATTTCAAGTTTTCAGGTGGGGGTCATGTACTGGATGTCACATCATAGATAATATCTGTACCATGGCAGAGGTATGTTTGAGACAGTTTAGTTTCGGGTCGGGGGCCGACCTAAGGGCTTAAATATCCCACCCGATGACCGTTGGGGGGCCGAGGCCTTATACCTCATCGGCTTGTGCATACGTGCAGCCAAGGCCGAGGGTCTTTTGACCACAGATCAGAACAGAAATCAGATATCAGTTTACAGTTGCAGCTGTTATATATTTATGTTCATGACACGTTATTATAGATGATGTTTTATTCAGTACTGGTCTTTGCGGAGCATAGTGGTTTGCTCACGCCCCCATTGTGTTTTTCAGGAAACGGAGTCGAGCGTGCCGGGTGAGCTATGCGTGGCAAAGCGTGGTCATGACAGTCGAGGACATTTTTACGCACATTTTATGTCCTTGTATTTATGATCATGTATTTTCGGATATGTATGCATGTATGTTATATTTCGGATATGCTTCCGCTAGTAGACTTAGACTGTGCGAGACAGTTCAGACATTGCATGTTTAATTCCATTATCCGTAGCGGATAGTTTGGTTGCATGTTTTATTTATGTCTGAGTAAGTTAAGTAATGTTTTTATCTGTGTCATCCCGTAATAAGTTAATGTTTTCGGAAACCAAGCTCGCACCACCTTTCGAAAACAAAAGCAAAAATTTTACTTTGATTTTTCAAAGCTGTAAGGCGGGATGCCACAGAAGTTGGTATCAGAGCGCAGAGTGCGTTTCTGTATACTTTCAAAGTTTAGAAAAGCATGACCACGCCACGCTCATCCCGCACCGACTCCGAGGTAAGTCTCCTGACTCAGTTTAAGTTTTGCAAGTGCTTAATTCAGTTCAAGTATGGGGCCTAGATAACTATCCTCCTATAAGAAAAGAAAGAACTCTAGAGGGAGAGCTCTAGAAAGATAAGCTAAGACAATAACTCTACAGGGAGAACTCTAGAAACATAAGCTAAGACGAGAACTCTAGACAGAACTCTAGAACAGCTAAGTCCAAGGACTCTAGACTAAGTCAGAACTCCAGTATGAGCCAGAACATAGCAGTTTAAGTATACCGGAACTCTAGCCTAGCTAGGTGTTTTCGGATATTATATTCTTTATTATTCCAAGTATAGTATGACTATTTCTTAATTGGCTATACTAATCAATTCAGACGTTCCCAGAATTTCATAATGCTGCCTCGCCGAGATCCCCATGCTCCAGCAGAGTCCGATCAGGCCATCGCTGTCGGTCATTTTCGCACTTACAGTCCACCCGTTTTCGATGGGGAGGGAGGCCCGCTAGCAGTGGACGAGTGGACCCGTAAGATGGAGAGGATCTTTCTGGTGATGGGGATAGCGGAGGAGCATAAGATTGCATGCGCTGAGTTGCAGATTGAGGGCGCCGCAGGCGAGTGGTGGGATGGCTATTGGAGCCTCCGTACCCAGGACGAGAGAGAGGCTCTGTCGTGGGCCCAGCTTAAGACGCTCCTGGAGGACAAGTTCTATCCTCGCCATGTACGTCAGAGGATGGCCCGGGAGTTGAGTGACCTTCGACATGGAGACAGATTCGTTGATGAGTACGAGCGGGAGTTCGCTCGTAAGAGTGTCTTTGCACCACATCTGGTGGACACCAAGAAGAAGAGGGCGACCCAGTTTCTGGATGGGTTGAGGAGTAACATTCGACTGCTGGTAGCCAGCCATGGTTATCTTGACTACGCGGACACTTTTGAGAGAGCTCAGCAGATCGAGGCGTACATGCAGAGAGACGCCGAGAGACAGCCGCCAGCCAGACAACCAGTTGCCATTCCACCTGCCTAGCTAGCTCAGGGCAAGAACAAGAGGAAGTGGGATGATCGCAAGGATAAGGGGAACCGTGGACAGAGGGGCCCAGCTCAGGCGAGCCAGCCAGCCCGACAGGATCTGCCGGCTTGCGCTACCTGCGGACGTCGTCACCGTGGGGAGTGTCTGGCCGGGTAGAACATATGCTATCACTGCCGTCGCCCAGGACACCTGGTCATGAACTGCCCAGACCGTCCACAGCCCCAGCCAGCTCAGAGACAGCCAACACAGAGACAGCCTGCCCAGAGACAGGCCGCACCGAGACAGCCAGCCCAGAGACCCCCAGGACAGCAGCAGAAGCGTGGAGCACCCGCGCATATTTACGCACTCGACCAGGATGATGTGGATGTGGTCATCGACCCATCCGAGCCCGAGGAAGAGCCGCACTCAAGTCATGAAAAGTGGCGCGATAAGGATCCGAACGGCCCCCGGGACCGTGCTAAGAGGACTCGCGAAGGCTGCGCGAGGGAGCAACACGCGAGGCGTAGGCACGCGGCACGCGGAAGTTGCGTGACCACGTGCGCTGGAAGAAGAAGCGCGAGACAGGGTCGCGACAATGACGCGACGAGAGGTTCGCGGTGGGAGGCTCACAAGCGGTGCAAGCACGAGAATGGAGGATGGCGCGAAGAACCCGATCAGCGGCGCCGTGAGCGAGACGGGGTCGGTGTGAGAGTCAACCGCGGGTAGATGAAGGATGTTGGGTGGGTAACGCACACCGCGGCCGGCCACGGACGAGCAGTGATGACCAACGTACGATCTACGCGCAAGACGACCAAAGGCACGCGAGAAGACGCGCGCGAGGGGTACGCTTGCGAAGAGGTCGCGTCCGCTTGCAACGCGTACAGGCACGCGGGCGGGTGCGGCAACGCGCGAAGGACAACTGGCGGGTGCATGGGGCACGACGCGCAAGGACTGGCGAGCATGAGTCCTCGAAGGACTAGGAGTACCGCACCGCCTAGGGATGAACAATGCGACTTGGGGCGCAAGGCAGGTAACGCGTGCGACGCGTGGGACGAGGGAAAAAGCCGTGACCTTGAAGGACAAGGACTAGCCGTGACGCTAGGGTTTGGGCGAGGCGCGCGACGCAAAAGGACCGAGATCCTTCTAGAAGGCCTAGGGCCGATTATCACTAGCATAATAGGAATCATAGTTTGGTTAGGACATTGAATAAAAGGCATGTGCCTAAGTAGTTTTGGTAAGTCTTTATTCATTAGATATCTAGTTTCCTTAGGACTTTATTTACTTCCAAGCATTAGGAGTTCTTCTTAGATTAGGAATAGACTTAGTTTGGCATCTATAAATATTCCCCATTGTCATTCGAAAATATAGGTCTTGAATTAATTAAAAAGTCGAACCTTGTGTTCAAATTCTTGTGTTAGATTTCTTTTGAGATTTAGTGCAAAACCCTTGTTACGAGAAGGGCGTTCCACCGCATTGCTCGAGCAAGACGAGTTTGGCAAGGACTCACGTCCGAGCTGTCTCACCTATCGCGAGAAGATAAGGAGATTAACCTCCGAGTCGTCCGCAACCCTTGCCGAAGATCGAGTTCACGCAACGTCCGAGGCTAGGTCACGAGTCGGGAACACGCAATTCTTCATCATTGGTGCTTTCATTGAGAGAACCAATCGCGTGTTCTTTATCCCATCTCTTTCTTTAATTTTCGTGTCTTAAAAAAGAAAATGGCCAAGGAAACAAAGGAGAAGCTCGTGGATTTGGAGGCAAAGATGACGAGCCTAGGCGAAGGATTGGAGGCCACCAACGCATCCATGGCTGACAATCTCACGAAGCTGGAAAGGTCGATCCATAATTCACAACGAGCTATGATGGACGCCATGAACCAAAGGATCGATGAGGTGCTGCGCTTCGTTCGGCAACCACCGCCACGAGGTCGAGCAAGGGCGCGATCACGGGAGTACGAACACAAGCGACTGGAGTACGAGGAGAGAGAGGACGACTTCGATCGTCGATCTCACGCCTCGACCAACGTAGGGCGGCCTAGGGTCGAGAAACCGAAGATTACGCTGTCGACATTCAACGGGACCGATCCTGACGCGTGGTTGAACCAAGCCGTGCAATATTTTCATCTCAATGAGATTGCCCGAGCCGAGTGGGTAAGGTATGCAGCCTACTACCTGGACAGCGAGGCTAATGTTTGGTGGCAGTGGCTCTCGAGTATCTATCAAAACCGTCATGAGCAAATTCGGTGGGAAAATTTTGAGAAGGAGATCATCACAAGGTTTGGTGCGTCGGACTACCACAATTGCGACGAGGCACTCGCGCATATCAAACAGACGGGGAGCTTGCGTGAGTACCAACGGGAGTTCGAGCGTATCGCATGTCGCATACGCGGATGGCCCGAGGGAGCACTTGTCGGGGCATTCGTAGGGGGACTGAAATTCGAGCTGGCCGCGGAGGTACGGTTAGTGAGGCCCGCGACGATGCGCGAAACCATGGAGGTCGCGCGTAGGCGCGACGATCACTTGGTCGCGACGAGAGGGGTCGGGCATAATGACAACCGCCCCGTCGAGCCACAACTGGCAATGCATAGCGAGACCAACATCACTCGAGACGCGAACCGTGGCGTGCCTAGTAATTTCAAGGCGCGACTAACCGAGGTGAAGAATTTAACCTATGAAGAGATGCAAAGAAGGTGAGAGAAAGGTCTATGCTTCAAGTGCGAGGAGAGGTTTACTCCGGGCCATCTTTGCAAACCGGTCTACTTGATCCAAGTGATCGATTCCGAGGATGAAGAAACCGCGACGGACGTGCCCGAACTCGAAGAAAAACACGATGAAGGGAGGAACCTATATTTAAATCCCCGACTGGTGCATATGGTCAAGGCGAAGAAGGGACCTAAGATGCTAAGGTTTGAGGCCGAGATTTTGGGTCGAAGAATTAATGTGTTGGTCGATAGTGGGTCAACACTTAATTTTATCAACCGGGACTTCACCGCAAAGCTTGAGGTGCCTATGACGGGAATTGTACCGTTTTGGGTTAAGGTCGCAAATGGGGAGGAGCTTTGGAGTTCGGAATTGTACAAAAAGGTGCCAATACGTGTACAAGGTGAAGAGCTAAGGGTGGACTTGTATGCGCTAGAGCTAGAAGGAACCGAGGTGGTGCTTGAGGCCCAATTGTAGCGCCCCATTCGTTTATGGAATATTCGAGATTTTTATTTAATATTATTGCTATTATTATTATTATTTTATTTAAATGCCTAATGGTTGTCATTATTTTATTTAAATGCCTAATTGTCTATTAAATGCTAAAATGTGTATTATTAATTAATTAATAATGTGTGCAATATATTTTATAATAATATCCGAATTTTATTTCATTTGTTATTCGTTGTCAATAGTATCGATCGGAATATTCTTATTATCGCGCTGTATTTATTTCGGTCCAATTGGAATTTATTTATACCCGTTGGTGCTAATTAGTTTCAGCCCAATTGATCCTTTGGCCCTTTTGTGCTATTTAATTCAAGCCTAATTGATTAATTAACTCCAAGACCCAACTTTCCATTTAATTTCATATGGCCCAAAATGGAGTTAATATTCTTGGCCCATTGTGCAATAAATCATCCTTGGCCCATTGAAGTTAAGATCCGCATAATTGCTTCCCTTCTCCTCGCGATCGAGTCGTCATCTTCAACGGATCAAAAATCTTGTTGCGATTTCTAAGCGCACGTTCTCCCCTTGATCTGTTATATCTGGCCGAAGTTCAGTCCTTGGAACATTCAAAAATCCCATCTTCTTCATAGCCGTGATTCTCTAATCTCGCGAAAAAAAAAAAAGAGAAATTTCAATCTTCTTCTCCGGCGAGTCAGAGTCGCCGTCGACCACCGTTCTTGAGTGGCAGCCATCCTTCCTCGAGCAGCAAAGAGCGACCGCTTTCAACCGAAGGTCCCGACCAGTCCCCGTCCTCCATAGCCGCGTGGTTCAAATTCCGGCGAACCTCCATTAATTCCGGCGAACACCTCCGCCAGCTGTTCGAGAAACCGACGTCCATCCTTTCGCGAGCAGCAACGTGTTCGGGGAGTTCCGAGCTTTCGAGGTGTTGGTCCGTTCGTTCCGTTTTTCTGTTCGTCGAGCCCGACCTTTCGAGTTTCATCTGTCCGATCGATTCCCGTTCGTTCGTGCCTTTCCCGAGCTCGTAAATTTTCCGAAGAGAGGTAATCAGAGAACCTTCTTGATATATTCGTGCTCGTGCTTACTCGTTCGATTATATTCATACTATTAAAATCGATTTCTTGTTGTTTGTTCGGTTCATTAATCGGCCCGTACTTTCATTTTGTTCGTCGGATTATGATTCGTGATATATCGTGGAATTATTGGACTCTCATTCGTATAAATCGACCCCTTTATTTTCTGTGATTAGTCGTATGAGATTCGGAGACTCGTTGTGATTTTCCGGGTCATCTCGTTCATTTTGCCGTTTGTTTATTTTCGAGCCGGTTATGTCGTTCCGTTTTCGAACCTTACAAACCCGATTTTATAAGGATTTCAAATTCAGAAAATTTGTTTATGTTTGAGCTTTCGTTGAAATTTTGTTTTTGGGGCCTCTGTTCACTTTCGTCGATATTCTGTAGCAGAGATAGAAAATTTTTGGTTCTGTCCGTCTCTTCCCCTTCT